>JAESIW010000025.1:72670-97380 GCA_016802295.1 Brachionus rotundiformis
TTAAATTTATTTATTAGTTATTTCAAAAAAAAAATACTTATCGCTTAAAATTGAGAAATCTGAAAAATGCATACATGGTCAAAAAAAAAGTTTAGAATTTTTAACACCCGGGTGTATTTTTAAAAGTTTTGAGCGAGTTTTGAACTTTTCATTAATTGATAACTTAAAATTGAATTGAAATAAAAACTCTCTCTCTCTTTACTATAAATAATTTTGGATAAAAAAATTAATAGAGTCTAATCAGAATTGTTTTTAAGTTTCAAGTCAATTTATTTTTTTCAAGTCATATGGAGTTATAAACAGTAACAATTTCTTTTTGTCTGAACAATTACAGTACTTATTATTTCTAATATAGTCCTAATTTTTCATATACAGTATGTCACAAAAAAATAGAATCAAACTTTTTTTTTCTATTGGATTGTCTTTTTGTTCGTTATTTCGGTCATCAAAAAAATAAAAATCCAGATTTTTTTTAATTTCTTTATTTTTAATTTATTCAAAATAATATTTATTTATTTAATTTAAGTTTAAGTCCCATGGACAAATTGAAATAAAAATTAATAGAAAATTAAATGAAAATTAAATATCCATTTTACAATTAAGTAAAAAATTAAGTTTGTTATATACAAAAAAATGATTAAGATTATTCATCATACAATATTCTATTAAATAAAAATAGTATTTTATCGAAATAAAATAATACATAAAAAAGGATAAGTAAAAAAAAATCCAAAAAAAAAATAAAAAAACAATTACTATTGTTATTTAACAAACCAAAAAATGACACAAAAAGTTAGAATCAAAATTTTTTTAAGCTTTAAAATGACCGCCTTTTGCTTTAATGCAGGCGGCGACCCGTTTTTTCATAGAAGAAATCAAATTGTTATAGATTTCAGTCGGAATTTTCAACCATTCATCATGGAGCACTTGCTTTAAATGGTCGACTGAGGTAATCTTATAATTCAGCAATTTATCGTCAATCAAACATTTAAATATTTTCACTCAAGATTAATGAATTGGTTTTTGATCAATGAATTTTTTTTAAAAAAAATTTACTAAATTTAACTAATATTCTTACAACGATACTTGAATTTTACAATGTTTTATGTTTCTACATCAATTTAATTATTATTATTATTTATTATTATTAAATAATTTTTTTTAACAAATTAATTTACTAAATGAAGTTGAAGCCAAACTTTTAAGGCATTGGGATTTGTAATTATAAAATAAATGAAAAATTTAAAGAATCATAAGAAAAAAAAGCTTTTATTTAAAAAAAACATTCATCGATAATTTTTGTAAAATCTCTAAGTGTTTTTATGGCAAGTGTTCTTTTTTTAAATTCATCGCTTTTGCTTGGAACTGGTATTTTAACTTTAGAATCTTTTTTATTTATATGCTTATCAATATAATACCACCATCTGCCAGCATTATTTTCCAAATCAATAAATTTACGTCTTACATTTTCCAATTCTGAATTGTAATATCTTTGAATGCCAGATCCATAGAAAATGCTATTTTTAATACATTCTAAAAATTCGGCCAAGTCTTCCTGAATTTCTTTGTGCACTTGGTCGAAATTTTCTGCGTCAGGTGTAAACACTAGCTTTTCAAATCGATTATTATTTTTTGCAACTTCTCTATTTATTTTTGCTTATCTCCAGACCAAGCATTTTCACTTGTTTCCGATTCAATTGACTTAATACTCAAAAGGGACACTGTGTCTGCATTTTCTTTTCTACGTTTTTTCAACTTATCCAAAAGACTTTTTTTCTGAGTGACTTCAGCCTCTTGATAAGCATTATCACTCGAAGTATGCTCATCATCAATACTTGTTTTTTTCGATTCTTCTACAATAACATTATCAGTGGACTCATTTGGCGCATGATATACTTCATCATGATGAAGCTCATAAGTGAAATTGCCATGTTTTCCACTAGCCAAAAATTGATAAAGACCTCTGTCGATAAGTCTACCATTGGTCAAAAATTTGTCCATTACCAACAGTTCCATTTGAAATTCTTTGAGCACTTTAAGTCTCTCGACTTTGGCTCGAGGAAATCTTAGAAAAATGTCCGTGGCCGGACGTGCAAGTCTTTTGATCAACGCATCAAAAGAACATTGTATTTGACTATTTGCTAATTTTTCATCTTGGCCAATCATTTCTTTCCTTATTTCCGGTATGTTCCACAACTCTTCGCGAATCCAAGCTATCATTTTTTCAATTATTGTCCATAAAAATTTATTCAAACTTTCGGTCAATTTTCCTATGCAAACCATGACCTGGCTGGCCAATTCCTTTCTGATCTCAATGTTTCCATACTTGGGTGCCATAATTTTAGAATGAACCACACTGTTATAAATTAACTTTTGTGCTTCTTTGCTGCTTATTTGCAAATTTTCAAAAGCATTCTCAATTGTTCTAACATAAATGTCCTTAAATTGAATATCGTCTTCGTTCAGATAAGACGGGTCGTCTGGTGACGCATTTGGCTTTATTTTTGTGTAAAAATATTCTTGAAAATTTTTATGAATTGACTTCCATTTTTGAGCCCACCATTCAATATACAATTTTTTCATATCACTATCGTCAATTGTCTCTGTTAGCTCTGTATTTTCGTCTACATTAAATCTTTCCTTAATTGTTTCTCTAATTGAATTGAATAAATTATTTAATTTATTTTTAATATCAACACATCTTTGATAAGATATTTTATATTTAAGATGATTGATGCATTCGTTTACAGTTTTCTTTAAACAAGCCATTCCAGAGTCACCATCATTCAAAATTTTCAAATCATTAACTATTTTAGCCAGCTCGGGCTTTGTTAAATCAGCCCCTTCAATTATTGAACACACAGGCAGTATTCTGTTCTCTGGCACATTTTTCAATTTCCACGCTTGTCTATTTTCGTCTAACAATTTTTCAAATTGATTTCTAGAGCCCGCTGCATCACAATGAGTCAAAGCGACAACTATTTTGTCTTTTATGTCAATGAATTCATCATTTTTGTCGCCAAGTTCAAGTATTTCTATTTCACAGTCGTTTAGACTTGGATTTTTGAATGGCGATGCAAACAAAATTGAGTCTACATGAGCTAGTTTGTTTTTTGTTTGTTCTTTGTGCAAAGTTAGAGGTGAATCATACCCAGGCACATCGTACAGCACAACATTTTCTTGTTCACTTAGCTTAGGCGTCCAAATGCATATTTTTTTTACTGCTCTAGCTTGGCCTGGATGCGATATAGCCGAGCGCAACTCGTCAGCTACTTGATCAAATGAACTAAAATGTTTTTCAACCACTTGCTTGCCTAAGTATTTGCTTATCTCATCATTGAGTGCCTTTATTTCCTCGTTTTCTTTTTTCAAAAGAGAATCGTAGCCTTTTAAAGCTAGCGATTTTTGATCTTGACGATTTAATTGATCAAATTCATCATTGGTAAAATATTCTATTAAGTATTTTTGATCATTCACATTTGGACAAGAGCGAATTTCAGTAATTGTATACGTGCATCGTTTTGAATCTGTCGGCAACAATTCAAAGCCAATCCATGCATTCAATAAGCTGCTCTTTCCGGATTTTTCTTTTCCAACAGCGGCTATTTCAAAATCTGTTTTTCTAATTCGTTTTAATTGATCATCTAAATCTTTTTTCAATTCATCATTGATGCTTCTCAAGTCCATGTGACTATTTTTCAACGAGAAATTTTCTATTAAATATTTTGAGCTATTCAAAGCTTGCTCAAATGAAACCAGCTGTTAGATCTTGCATTTTCTTTATTCTAAATAAACTTTTCAAAAAAATATTTTAAAGAAGGGTGCCGGATCTCCATTGAAGCTTGGCCTATAATTTTGGAACTAAAGCAAACTTTTAAAAATTTTTGTAAATAGCTCAATTTTAAGTTTTTTTTCTTTTAATTTTTTTCCGAGAATATTTCATTTTAAATAGAAATTTGATTTTCTACTAGATTATGTCCAACAAAGTTTATATACTTTTCCATCTTAGGAATTTTGATAAACTGTTTAAAAATTTGAAAAATACTGAAATATTAGATTAAATTACTTAAAAAATTAAAAAATTTAGAGTTGCTTAAAAGTCACAAGTCTCAAGTCAAGTCCAAGTCCGGACTTTTTTTTTAAACTTTTAAACAACTCTGAAAAAATTGAAATAAACACAAACCCTTTAGAGAGTGTTTTTTAAGAGAAATATTTATTTAAAATTTCTTATGAACCTAACTTTTTATTTAAATATTTTATATGATTTAATATATATTATTAATCTAAGTCTTGAAAGGAGAAAATCCTAAGGCATGGAAAATTGCAAATATCACTATGAAAAATCAATTCCAACACTTGAAACTTTCAACTAAAGGTCTATTAGAAAATTCAGAGTAAGCGTTAATAGCAGCTTAAGAGATGAATATCCAATTGCTGCATGTGTCCCTAAAAAGTCAGTTATTAGTCCCTTTGTTATTCAGAATATTTATCCATGATATTCCTAAAAGAAATTAGAGCAATAATGAATACACTCTTCTTTTTGCCGATGGTCTAGTCAAATTTTTTATTTGAAAAAAAATGGTATTTGATAGTAAGATGAATAAATATTTAGGTGAATTAGAAGAATGGCTTTTAAAATGGAAAATTAAAATTTTGAGGCAAGATTTGCAGTTAATATTTCTACTGTACTTTTTGAAATCAGATTTATATAAAATTTACAGTTTTAAGTCTAAGTCATAAAAAATTAAGTCAAAGTTATTGACTTGACTTAAGACCTGTGACTTAACGGCAAATTGAAGTTTATGATCAGATCAAAAATGATCATGGATAATATTTTTCATTTTAAAAAAAGGTTTTTAAGTTATTTTAGAATTTAAATTTTTTTGCAGAAACACATTTTCAAAGTTAACATTCAATGTTAAACTTAGCATTTTATAACTGCACATTTCTGCAAAAATTTTCTGCATGCAAAATTATGCACAACACTCAGATATGGTTTAACATAGTTTGCTACACATTAAAATATGTCTCTGCATTAAATTTTATTATATCAAATACTCTTAAAAATTTTTTAAAAGATAAATTTTGAGCATGAACATAAAAATTTTGATCAGTAACTTCAATTTGCCGACTTAATAAAAACAAGTCTAATTTTAATTTTAAAAAATCATGATCTTGACAAAATACAATAAAAAACCTCATGTTTTTGATATGTCTTAAGTTATATGGAAATAAAATTCCAAGTCAAAAAGAAATTAAATTTCTAGGGATTAAATTTGATTGTATATTAAACTTTAACTTAATGGGTGACCAAATTAAAGAACAATGAAACTCAAGTTAAAATTTAATTAAAATTTTATCCAACAAAAAATGGGGCCTAAGTATTAGCACATAAGGGAAACCTCTATATATCACTAATTGGATCAATTGTGGACTATTCCTTTCCTTGTTTGAAATCATTATCAGAAACTTAAATAAAAAAAATACAGGCTATTCAAAACCCTGCTGATAAGTCTATTCTTAAACTAAAATTTAATACTCCCTCAAAGATTTTACATCATGAGGCCTTAAATAAACTTAACAATAGAAAGTCCGAGAGGTTTTTTAGACCATTTTTTTAAAAAATTTAAACTTGAATATTATCTCACAGAAATAAAGCTATAAAAAATTACTCAAAAAAAAAATTAAAAATAAATTTTTTAAAACTTTGATTATTTTTTTATCTTTTAAATAAATTTTATTCATTTTTCTTTTAAATTTTTGTCATTAATCAGCCGGGCTTTCTAGTGTTAAATTCATATCCGTCGCGAGTCCACTTTTTGAATTGAGATACGTCAGGGCTGGTCTAAATAACTTTGTTCCATTGATTGTCAAACTAGTTGAAGAATAAAAAACAAGTTTCGAGTCAAGATTCCTCGAATACCTCACCCCATTGTGTAATTGCTAACTGGCTATTTCTTTTCTTTTTTCCCTGAACAATCAAACATTTAAAAATATTTATTCTGTAAATCTCAGTATACCTAATTATACAGTATACTTCGATTTTAATTCGACTTTAATCGGATTATTCTTGGTCCCATTTTGTCTAACTTTTAAGCCTCACGTTGAAAACATTTAAAAGAAATGCTAAGATAGACTGAACATTATTGAATTTTGTTTAATAAAAGGCCATTCTACATTAAGTAATATTTTCAAGTCCCTGATCGGATCAATTATAGACTACTCCTTCCCAACAATAAATTTTCTCTCTGATACCAACTTTAATAAACTTCAAATTACCAAAAATAATGCAATTAGGTCTATCCTAAGCTACCTTATCGTTTTATTTAAAAAAAATGAATTATTTAGAAAAAAATACAACTAAAACTAAAACGAATACAGAGGTAAATAGAATTGTTTTTCTAATAGAACAGATTTACTAGAAAAAATTCTTACTTTGGTAGAAAATTTATACTTTAAATTTAAGAAAAAAACCGCATTTTTTTCAGCCTAAATGGTTATGTTATTTATTAAATTTAAATAAAAAAATCACTTAGATGTTAGCAATTAATTTAAATTTTTTTCATTAAAAGTTAGAATTTTCATGGTTTTCTAATTTAGTATCTATATTCGGTAGAGTAATCATTTTAAAAAAGAATGATTTATATTAGCCAAAAGATAAAATAATTGATAAAATATATTTGGTTTTTTCAAAAGAAAAATAATATGCAATTTAAAACCAAAGTATTTAAACAATTTATTTTAAAATAAACAATAAATTTTTTTTATTTTATTTTATTTTTTTTTAATCCTTATTTGCTCCTTGTGGAGCATAGGGTCATTACTTTTAATTTCCACTCAAGTCCATCTTTCGCCTTTATTCTTGTTATTCCCATTTCGGTGAGCTCTTTCGTGATTTTTGAACTCCATGTTATTGCTGGTCGTCCGACATTACGTCGCCCTTTAGGTGTCCATTGAAGGGCTCTTTTTGGTATCCTTCTTTCTTTCATTCTAAGCACATGTCCAAGCCATCGCAGTCTTTTATTTTTAATACATTAATGGCTGTGAGTTTGTTCGTGTGTATATTTCTTCGTTTGACAATGTCTCAGGCTAGTGAAACTTTAGAATCCTTCTCAGGCATCCAGTGTGGAAGAAATTCAGGCATTTTCTGTCAGATTCAGATATTCCCCAACACTTGCTAACTTACATTAGTGCTGCTTTTACCACATTGTTGTACAGTTTGAGTTTTGTTTCTTTGCTGTAGATGGTTGATTACCATGCTGGTCGGAGTCTAGCAAAGGCACTCTTTGCTTTAGCAAGTCTATTCTTAATGTCTTTGTGTGTTCCCATGTTTTTACTGATAATACTAGCTAAATATGTAAATTCACTTACACATTCTATTTTTATACCATCAATGGAGATCGGAGTATCCAAATTGGCGTTTATTTTCGTTATTATTGGCGTTTAATTTTCGGCACCAAAACGAAAATAATGTCAATAGAATACATTTAAAAAAATACTGCAACTTAGTGCAACAAACTTTGTTGCATCTTTTTTACCTAAAATAATTTTTCTCATGTAAATAAAAGACAAAAATAAAAGATCCATAAATTGATTTTTGATTTTGTTTAATTAAAAAGAAAAAATAAAGTTTAGATTTTAGGCAAAAAAGATGCAACAAAGTTTGTGGCACTAAGTTGCACTATTTTTTTAAATATATTTTATTTTAGTAAATTTTGATTTATCAAAAAATGAAAAATTTTTTGTTTTTTTTGTTCTAGAAATTCACAATACCCAAATTGTTGGTTTCATGTTGAAAATAACATTGAAAAATATCTAAACCGAGTCAAAAACAAAAAATTTTATTCAACTATATTAGCAGATATCAAAGAATTGTGGACTTTTAGTACCGAAAATGTTTTTAGATATGCAGCATATTTGGCTGTTAAAAAATGGATTGCTCTAAATGATGAAAATGAGTCAACTTTACATCAAATTAAAGATATGATAGATTATTTTACAAACTTACTGGATAAATAGAACTTTTGGTTGGTTCGGTTTCTATGACCCGATTGTCCTATTACGAATAATGGAATTGAATCATACAGTACTTTTCTGAAATAAGTTGACAGTTTTTTGAACACTGCGCAAGCAGCTCTAGAGCATTGTTTAAGCACTTGCGCTAGTGTGTTTAAGCTTCTCTAGAGCATCGCTTAAGCACTTGCGCTAGTATGCTTAAGCAGCTCTAGAGCATGCTCTAAAACATTAATTCTTTCTCTTGCCCATGCGCATAGACTCTTTGAGAAAAAAGGAGCGATTAATTAATGTTTTTATAGTACAAAAAAAAGTTAATTGATTGCAAAGTTCAGTTTTTGTTCTAGCGCTGCTTAAGCAACCTAGCGCATCTATAGAGCATGTGCTCAATCAGGCTGTCAACTTATTTCAGAAACGTAATGTACAATGCACTTATCAAAGAATATTTTACATTTCGTAAAAGATGGCTAATGGGTAGATTTTTTCCTTTAATGGTAAAAGCTATGATAGAGTTCCTGGTAACAATAATTACAAAGAGTTTTCAACATAACCTTCAATTGATCTAAAATTATGGACTTAAACATATGATTTATTAAGTAAGATTTAAATCAGTAGTTTTGCAGGCAAATACTCGTACATATTATTTTTAATTAACAGATTCACTTTTAGAATTAAATCAAGAGTTAGTTAAAAAAAGTCCAAGATTCGTATTTAAAAAAAAACTGGAAAATTTTTGATGATTTTGTAAATTATTAAGGTGCTTACTGGACCGTACAGTTATCAGCTAATGTATATGAAAATAATTTGCTAGAATATGGTAGAATTTCATGTGATTGTGCAAAATATTCAAAAAGTTATACATGCAAACATTATATATATATTGCTGTTAAAAATAAATTAACTAAAATTCCTGATACTGCTAAGATACTTGATGTTGGGGAAAAAAGAACTCGTGGTTGACCTAAACTAGTCAAAAAAGCTTTATTTAGATAAACTTTTTTTACAATTTATGTTTTAATTTATTTTGATTTTTATATATTATAATTTTGACCAATTTTATCTTTTCTACTTAATTAATTTAATTTTTATGAATTTTTTTTAAAAAAATATTTATTTTTATGTAAATTTATGAATTTTAATAATTTTTGCGATTAAAACAAAAATGTTTTGATGATAAATTAATTTACATACTTTTTTTTTCTAATTGATTAATTAAGTGATGTAAGCTAATTTGAACTAAATAAAAAATGTCGCTTTTCTAATTATGTTATTTTGAATTCGCAAATTTTAACATTTTTTGTTTTAATACTTTGAAATTTAAAAAAAAAAAAAGGCTAAGGAAAGATACGAAAGACTAAGCTTTCAAATTATTTTTAGTTATAATTGTTCTGAGTTTTTTTTTTTTTTTTGCTGTAGTTGATGTAAAACTTGAAAAATTTAAATTTGATGTAAAATTTAAGCTACCTGTCCAAACTATGCATGCTGAATTAATTGTTGTCCAAAATTTTATTTTTCTAATCAATTATGTCGAATTTATGGTTGCCATAAACAGCTTGTCGAAAACAAGCATATTCAGTTCCTAAGAGAAAAAAATCCTTATTGAATAAATCTTTTAAATATAAAAGCTAAATAAATAAATTGTATAGAATCAACAATAATTAAATTTAATTAACAATTATTTATTTTAAGAGACAGATATCTCATTTAATTGACAAATTATATTATTAATTATATTATTAATATTATACACAATAATGTAATTGGCAAAAAATCAAGATGACATTTCTCTAAATTAATTGACGGATTCTCTTCCACCCTTAAGAGTGCAAATAAAGATCTAACCTTTTTCGACTATTCGATTTAGCACATGCAACAAGAAAAAATAAAAAATTTATCGAAATCTTTTAATGCGTAACTTAATTTCATCTCAAATTTTTAAATATATGATATATTTGTTGCCTGAAGAACCATTTTTTCCAATTAAAAAAAAACTTATACTCAAATTCATTCAAATCAGCGATGACTCGGTCTCAGAGTAAAATAATTTGTTGACAAAAGACAATTATTTTTCAATCGCAACTATTTATTAGAAAAAATTCTATTTAAATGCTAAAAATTTTTTTTTTAATTATTTAGTTTATTCAGTTTGCTTCAATTTAAATCAAAGCGCATCAAATCTACTCACTTGAAAAGCACAATAAAAGCTAGTGAAGTAGTCATAAGTGATAAGCAATCATAATAAATTGATCCTAATCTATTTGCTCCTGACAACAATAAACCATTTTGGTCTAAAGAATCATCTAAAAGCAAATTGGACGAATTATTATCAATTTGGGTCAAAACTTTTGAAAAACCGCCGTCAAACTCATTGAGAATTGTATCCTTAAGCGACTCGTCCAAACTATTAAAATTTTCGTTTTCTACCAATTGGCTCAATTGTTGTCTATCCAAACTCTGATAAATTTTTTTTGTTTGTGCAATCTTTTTGAGAACATCGAGCTCAATTTTTTGAAAAGATTCTGGTATAAAAGAACTGATCAAATCTGGATTCAAATAACCATTTATGTCTTGAACACTTATTCCACTCGTAAGAATTCCAATCTCATTAAGTCTTGATCTTGACCAAAAACTGGCATTGAATACTGTTTTGTATCGTGCAAATAGCTCTTTATAAATCTCATTTTCACAACCATATGCTAGATTGGACATAGTTGAAATTGATTTTCTTAAAATTTATTTTTCAATAAAATAATTTGGACTCTAAATTTAAAAAACTTAATTACTTTAATGTTTCTGTTTGAATGGCGCGCAAATCGCTTAAATCAAGCCCACATATCAGATTTCCTAGATTTAACAATTCAAATTCATCAAAGGGACTGGTTGTATTTCTAATCCTTTTAGCAACCTTTACCAACACATCAATCTAAAAACAAAAAATTCTAATTAACTGATTTTAATATTTAGGCAATTGTGAATTAGAAAAAATAGAACCAAATTTAAAATATTCAATAACTTGGGATTTATCCAAAGGACTGTTCATAAATACCTATGTAATTTAAGTTTTTCTAAAAGAAATAAATTAACAACTTTTTATCCGTAAAATAACAACCATTTTATTGACTTTAAAAGCCCGTATAGCCGAGTGGTTTGCGTGTTAGTCATTCAAGCAGAGGGGCGAAGGTTCGATCCCCGCAAGGGTAGAAAAAATCTTACGAATGTCTCTGTAGTACGGGGCGCATGTTTTAAACCCATTTCATTAAAAAATGGGGGACCGGTTTCGACTGGGTAATAATTGCGGTGTTGATGATCAACTCGATGCAGTAACCTCTGTGTCAGATCGGAGCCAATGCTCAAAAGGTACTGGAAAAGGAGATGAGCGCCTCCCCATTATCCGCTTTGGATAGAAAAGGGTTAATTATTATTATTATTATTGACTTAAAGGAAGCTTAATTAAAAAGTATTCTGAAAAAAATTTAGATACTGTATTAGTTGATTTTCACTTGTCTTTAATTTTTTAAAGTAGTAAGTAGTAGTAGGAGTATAACTGTGTGAATCTTATCCACAATTTGTAGCGTAGTAGCGTACAGCTATAGCAGTAAGAACTAGGACTCATTAAATTTATTTAGAACAAAATTTTTAATTTTTCCTATCTTATTTTGATTATTTTTTAACTCTACTGTGTGATTTTTCTAAAGAGACAGTAATTAAACTGGCTCAAGGTTATTTTTTTACTTTTGTTAAGCTGTTTAAGTTCAAGTAAGCAGCAAAAAATTAAAGAAAGAAATAATGATATTTTGTCGGTATTGTAAAATCTTGAACAAAAAACAAAATTAAAATATCAAAAATGTCAAAGCTCAAGTAATAAAGAAGCAAAACAATTTAAGTTCAAAAATAAAATATAATAATTGCCAGATATTTTATTTTGACCGATCAGTACATTTTCTGTAAATTCTAGCAACTATTACATACTCTGTACCACCACTTAAAAGTGAAGTAAAAATTCAAAATTCACTATCATTGCTTTTTGTGCAAAAATTTTTTTTGAGAGTTTTGCAGATTAAATATATTGGTGGTTACCACCAAAAAGGATGTACCAGGTGCTTCAATTTAAAGAACATGCTTTTCTCTTTGGCAGCTTGAGCTATGGCATTTTTGATATTTTGTTTTTTGTTCCTAATTTCACAATGCCTATTTTATCAATTAGTTTAAATAAAAGTCTATTAAAAATAATAAACGTATGTTGTAGTTCTCTCAATAACTACAACATCGGCTCAAGCCAATTTTTAAGTCTATAGTTTCAAAGTGTAATACTATGATTTAATATGCGTAGCATATTGCTAATATTAAACATGGTGTAAAATATTAGACCAGATTAATTAATATTATTATTATTATTTATTCTATTTTTTTTTTTTGATATATATATTTTTTTATTATTTGGTTAGCCAAGAAGTGGCCATCTATTAATAAAATTATTATTATTATTTAATTTCTTTCATTATTTGTGCTATAACGTCGAACCACTAGATCCTAACAGATCCAGACAAACACGTCTATTGAATAAATTTTTTGTCAATTATTTTTACTATTGTCAATGAATTTTTTTGTAAATGAAAAAATTGTCAATTTATTTATTGAAACATATCTTTTCTTTATTTTCTTATAAAATTTAACTAAATTTAACTATATTTTTTATTTTCCCTTTTTTAGCCAATGCTTGATAACAATTAGGTTTAAACGAAGGCGCAAGCCATTCGGACGATCCTGGGGTCCGCCGCAAAGAATTTTTTTAAGAAAAAAAAAAAAACTTTATTTTTTGATTTTTAATTCTCTAATTCCCCATTTCTCTTATTGAGAGAATTTTCTATTTGTAAGTTGAGTGAAATATATATCAGGGCAGAAAGACATTCAGTTTTATTTGTCCTTATTTGTCCTTAGACTGATGGAAGGATATAAAGCAGGCTTCGAATCAAGATATTATTGACCTCATATATCAACATTGTTTTAATTTAATTGACAAATTTTAATAGACAAAAATGCAATTGACAAAAAAACATAAAATATAATTGACATTTCTCTGAATCAATTGACGGATTATCCTCCAACCTTTAAATAATAGCGAAAACTTAATTCAACATTCAGGCCATCATTTAACAGTATTATGAATTTAATATTAAATCAATCACTTTTTAAAAAAAAATCTAAAAAATTTGAAGTAGATTTATCAATGTTTTCTATTTTCGACTTAAGTTAGACGATAGCGGCAAAAAAAAATTTAATTTCATGTCTTTTTAAGCTCTATCTTTAATTTTTTTTAATTTTATTCTATTTTACTTATTTTTATTTATAATTTTTTTTTTCTTTTTTTTTAATCTAAAGGATCTTGGTACATATATACAAATAAATAAAAAAATTATTTTAAAAAATTCAAATTTTTTGATCAACGTTAAGAAAATTCTTAGTTCTTAGAAATCTTAGATCTTAGAAGTTTTCTAAGAAAAAAAAAATTGAGATTCTTAGATGTTTAACTTCTAAGAACATCTAAGAACAACTTTGTATTCTTAAATATTTTTTTTAAATGACATTTTTTTTAAATGTTCTTTCTTTTTATACTAAAATAAAATATATTTGAGCCAATTAGATTCTTCTTTTTTTAAACTTTACTTTTTATAACGTTCGACTGTCTTAGAACGATTTATTGCTCAAATTTTGGCGCAAAAATTTTAGCAGTAATTTTTTGTATTAAAACTCTTATAAAAACTATAAAAAACTGTTCCTATAAAAACTGAAAAAAAATAATTAATTTAATTAATCTAAAAATATATTACATCATCGAAAACAATCAAAAATTCCCTATTTCCCGAAACGAATACAAAAATATTACTGACAATTGTATTACTGTGTCCGAACAATCATCTTTTTTTAATATAAAAGCAAAATCAATATTGTCGGTATTTCAAACTAAAATTCAAGAATGCGAAAATCTCGACTTTCGGTATATTTCTTAATTAATTAAATAATTAATTTCTTGTGATTCTTTTTTTTAATAAATTTTTTCATTTAAGTCTAATTTTAATTAAAAAAAATGCGGTCTTATATACAGAAAAGGCTAGAGATGGTACCCCACATGTTCGTATCGATGCCAATTGTCAACTTTGTTCTAAACAAGACGGTTGCAAATACACCTTTAACATATTTTCTAAGCCGAATCTAAACGATAGTTACATTGATGTTCACTGGAAAAAATTACGTGAACATAATCACAATGAGCCATCAAAGCAACAAAGAGGCGAGAAAAGAGTTGAGCTGTATAAAGAGCTTATTCTAGACCATCATGGATCAGCAAAGAGAATGAAATACGATTTGTTACATGATGATTCAAATATTGAAATAAGTGAAGAAGCACTAAGACTAATAAAATATGAACAGAAATATGATTTTGAAAAAAAATTAACAGGCAACATATTGACAAATTCCGATTGGTATATTCGCTTGAAATCTTTTGCCGATGCTATAAATTTAACTAATGGAAATGAGCATCTGAATGGATACGTCGAGTCTTTAAGAGATTTCCGGTATTACGAGATGATTTTGTTGACTCCTAAGCAACTTAATTGTATAAAATCTGTTTCTGAAATGAATCGTATTTTATATTTAGATGCTACTGGGGGACTTGTGAAAATACCAAAAAAGTAACTTTGGTTTTTTATTAAAAAAATTTAATCAATTTTGGAGAATTCTTATTTATTTAAGTATAATATTTACTTTTTTTAAGTTGTTTATCAAAAGACAATGCCGATTACAATCGTATTTTGCATTATTTTTGTTTATTAAAAAGTCTAGAAGATAATAATTCAACACAAGAGCTGTCGAAATCGGTTATGGTAGCAGAGTACAGTACAAGTCGTCATGATGTTTTTAGCATTTCAAGTTTTCTAAAAAAGATAAAATTTTCATATCAATCTATTTACAAAGAACCACTTTATTTCCGTCTAATAGTTATCGATTATTCTTGGGCCTTGATTCATTCAGTATTAGATGAATTAACCAAGGAATCTCCTCTCGATTATGCCGAAAGAGTATTTAAACTTGCCAATGATGAATTAAATATCGTATCAAATAAGTCTTGGCTTTGTTCTTGTGCAGCTCATACAATGAAGCGATTTGCAGATGCACTAAAAAAAAAACTTAATTGTAAAGACGATTTGCATCATTTTTTTTGTTTTTGTTTTAGCTTATTGCTAAATTCTAAAAACCTAAAAGAAATCAAAGATCATTTTCGTGCAATTGCGTTTGTTTCTCTTTCCAAATATAGAAATAAAAGTTTGAAAAATGCACTCAAAAGAATTAGGCTTGCTATAAAGTATAGAAATGATTTCGATAAAAACAAATCTATTATTGAAGAAGTGTCGACAACTGATGAAAAAGATGATAATTATCAGACAAACGAAGAAAATTTCAATGCAAAATCTCTGAAAGCGATGTCACCCTTTACAAAAGTTTTCTCAGAAATTGTGACGTCATGTGAAATTAGTGTTGAGTCTGAAACAGAAAAGGACCAAAAAAAAGAAGAGAATGAGTACTTTAATCCAAGCTTTATCTATTTTCTCCAAGAGAAATACATGCCTTATTGTTTTATTTGGTCAAGTTTTACTTTAATTAACTTGGGAATAACTAGAGAGACCAATGGGGTAATTGAGAAATACAATCAATTTAAAAAGAATAGTCAACAGAAAAATGTTTTATCACATAAGTACGTTTTTGATACTTATAAAAGTGTAATTGGTATGTATTTTTTTAAAATATCTTAAATTGTGATTTTAATATTATATATTTTTTTAAGGCAACTGCAAAGAATTTCTTTCCAAAGAAAAAAAAAATGAACAAAAAAAAAAAAAGTCGAGAGTCAGATTTTCAAAATGTGTCAAAGTCTGAAGAAGCCTGGAGTAAGAAACAAAGAGGAAATCCCCCAAAAGTTGTTGGATACCAGTCAAAAACAGATTTATTAATTCTAAAGAAAAAAAAGCAATAAAAACGTTAAATACAAGTAGAAAAAAGGTTAAATATCAAGCAAAAGAATTTAATAAAGTTTTGAAACAGCAAGATCAAGATGTCATTTCAGTTAATTTAGAAACAGCAATTATAAATAATAAAACAAAAGAAAAAGTAGAAATTGAGAACATTACTGATTTGAATGTTAATAAAAACACTGTATCGAAAAATATGGTTCAAGATTTACTGGATGGAAAATGGCTTTCAGCAACTGTAACTTTTAATATTATAAATAAAAAAAAATAATTATTTATACTTCTTTATTTAGCTTATTGAAGCTTATATTTCTTGCAATAAAAAATCAAACAAAACCCTCATAATTCCAAACAGTATTGGACAAAAGATTATCTTATCTGGACAATTTCACAGCAAAAATAAAAGGATATTTCTAAACAAAGTAAAAGCAATTAAATTGATATTATAATTATTAAACAAAATATAATAATTTATTTAAAGGTTGATTTCAATGCTTATGAGTCGATTATATCTTTTATAAACATCGGTAATCACTGGAATTTAATGTATGCATCAAAGACTGGTACTTTCATTTATTTTGATCCATATGGAAATAATAAATCAAGAAATACAGAGTTTTTAAAGAACTGGTGGTAATTTGATTTAATCATATATGCCTTTCTACAAATTTATTCTTTTATCCATTTTTTTTCCAAGGCATTTTTGTTCAAATATTAAAGATTTAAAAGATATTGAATGGCGTTTAAAGAGTCCTCATTACACTAAACAACCTTCTACTGATACAACAAACTGTGGAGTGTTCATTTGTATATATGCCGATTACATTTTGAACAATAATAGTTTAAAGTTCAAAAAAGACTTAGAATGTATGAGAAAAGAAATTTTTGAAACTCTAAAAAGTCATAGTAATAATCTTTAACTTTAGCTAAGAATATACTTTATTTTTGATCAATATTTAACAAATTTTTTTAATAAAATTTTTAAAATAAAATGGCTTTTTTACTTATTTTCTTTTGATTTAATCAATAGAAAGTCCTAAACAAGAACATTATTACTAAACCTTAATTCTTTTCTGACTTCCGGTTCTCAAAACAAATTTTTTATCTTAGACTCAAAAAGCTTACTGCTAAAGATTCCTAGGACAGAAATTTTATTCCATTTATTTTACTGCTACTGGAACACAAACATAAGAATAAATTAATTTGAAAATAAAATTATTTAGAGCTTAATAAAACATATAAATTAAATAGATTTTTGTCCTAGACTATGAGCTCTAATTCAATATTATTAAAGTGATACTTATGAAGTCCGTTTTAAATTTTAATCACAAGCATCAATCAAAAAATTGAAAGTTCTTTTTTCAGATTGATTAGTGACGATACTCAACTAAGAATAAAAACCCGATGATGATAATATTTTTTTCTAATTTTTGCGCCAAAATTTGAGCAATAAATCGTTCTAAGACAGTCGAACGTTATAAAAAGTAAATTTAAAAAAAAGAAGAATCTAATTGGCTCAAATATATTTTATTTTAGTATAAAAAGAAAGAACATTTAAAAAAAATGTCATTTAAAAAAAATATTTAAGAATACAAAGTTGTTCTTAGATGTTCTTAGAAGTTAAACATCTAAGAATCTCAATTTTTTTTTTCTTAGAAAACTTCTAAGATCTAAGATTTCTAAGAACTAAGAATTTTCTTAACGTAGGTAATTTTTTGAGTAAAAAGAGCAAATTGAAAATTGATCAAAAATTTAACGTTGCCAAATTATATGAGTTATCATTTTTAAAATAAATAACGAACCTTTTTTTAAGATTTTTTCTCAAAATATTTGATGAAAAAAGTTTAAAAAAATGCTTGCAAAAAATTTAAAAATTTAAATATTTTGTGCTATTTACAATTTTTTTGTTTAACTTGTTTAACTTTAATTACCATTAAATATTTTATTTTAGTTAATTATTAGTTCAATATATTTTTACTTACTTGCTGTCGAGTCAAATTCAAACTACCAAGTGATGCTAAAGTGTCCATTTTGCTTATACTCCAAAACCTCATTTCGTCCGAATGAAATCCTTTTGTCAAACTTCCTATCTCTAATATTTTTTCATCATCGATTGAAGTCATTGTGTAAAGCTGAACAATTTTCTCCCTAAATGCATCATATGCTTCGTCACTGAACCCATCGTAGGACGCAAATTCACTTAGACAATTCTCAAAATCTCTTGTGTCCATGTAAATTATTTCTTCATATGTTAATTCAGTAACCGAAAAGCCTAGTAGTTTTATTTGATCACAAGTAAAAGATTGATCGCTTAGGTCACGTTTACCAAACAATTTTCTAATTTTTTTTGCTATTTTCTTAACTGTTTTCTTCACTCTAGATACCACTCTTTTAAAAACCTTGGCAACTTTTATTGTTGGCTTAATTATAAACTTTGGGATATTTTTAATCACTCCCTTGCATTTAGATCCACATGATCTTGACTTGAATATGGACCTAACTGTACAAATTCCGCATTGAGCAACATTGACATATGTTTGAAGTTTTGGAAAAGCGACTTTTGTAAACTCATTTACAATTTGAAATACGACGGGACATTTAGAAGATTTTATATATTTGCAAATACCACCAGTGCTAGAGTCTACTATGATTTGAGTTTGAGGAGGAAAGCATTTTTCAACTTGTTTCTCATCCAATAATTCATTTATTCTATTAATGTCTTGATCTGTCCATAATCCTGTTTTTTCAATATTTTCAAAAAAATGAGCTCTTACTGCTAAAACGCATAGTGGAATTGATAATATTTCTGAGACTGGCAAATATTTGAACAAACTTTGACCTAACCTATCCAAATCAATTGCATCAAGTGTCACACCAGGCTTTCTTTCACTCAATCGTTGTTTTTTCTTGTAAAGAATAATTAGAGCAAATTCAAAAATTAGTTCTTTTCAATTTACAATAAAGTCAATAAAATATTTTGCATACACTTGAGGTATTGCTGGCGGATACTCTTGAAAAATTTCAAAATCTGCTTTTGATAATTTCTCCAGGATATTAATAAATTCAAGCCGCCGTGATAATTCATTAATTTCTTCTGGTCTTTGAAAAAAAATAGGTTAAATTCCAATTTTTAAATAGACCGTTGACATGACCAAAGAAATTTACCATTCTTTTGCTTAAATTAGCGTAAAAAATGGTAAATTGTAATTATCTTGTCAATTTTGTAAATAGTAAAAACAGAAAATTCTTTTGTTTTACTAACGAGAATTCAAGCAAAGCGGCTGGGTTTAAAACGTCAATTATATCTTTTGGTATGTTTGTCATATAATCACTTGGTTTCTGTCCATATCTAGCCATTAAATTGTTTATCAGACCCTGGACAACAGTTTTCAGCTTTTAAAGTAAAAATTAACTAATAAAACAATTGAAAGAAAATAATTAAGTAGTCTTAATATGCTCAACCTCAAGTACAAACTTGAAATTTTGAATTAATGATCATTTGATTCTCTAGTTTACTTTTAATAAATATTTTATTTGTACTTTTGGGCTAGCATTGTTAAAAACTAAAAATATAAAGTTTATTTTATTTTCAATTTATATTGAATTTATTTCAGTCTTGGGCAAAAGAAAAAAAAAATTCATTTTAAAGTCTTTTCAAAGTAAAGTCAGTTTTAAGGTCAAGTCAGTGACAATATGAATCATAAATAATAAATTAATTTATTATTTAAAACATGATGTTTTAGAGCATTTAACAATTATAAAACTTTGACAGCTGATTAGGTAATCGTGGATTTCTTTTATGATAAATTTTTTTTTAAGTCAAGTCAAATGACTTGATGATTATAATTCATATTGATGTTTTAAGAAAAAATGATTTGTTTAACTTACCAAGTTTGACGGAATCGAATATTGATGATCTCTATTGATCAGGATTCGAATTGCATCAATTCCAATATTCCTAATTAAATCAAAAACGTTTGCTTGAGTAAGTCCTGGAAAAATTACTGGATTCGCCTTTTTAAGGTCAGACAATGTCCACTGATAAATCGGTTTAGCTCTAAGATATTCGTCAATCAAAAATCGCAGCTATTTAAAAAAAATTATATAAATTTTTTGATGCAAGAGTGTTTGTTTGTTAGAAAAATAATTTGAGTGTTTAAAATGAAAATAAAAAATATCCAAAGGTCGTAAAATGTCGAAAACAAATTTCAGATAATAAATTTGATTAAATTCATTTAAAGAGAAACAGGATATTGCATCAGTCAGATGAAAATCGATGCTAAGATGAATCTATATAAGCATCGATTATTACGAATATATGTAAGTATCTCAAAAGAAGGTGGAAAATATTAATGATTTATAGTATAATTAGCTGTTTAATACATTCATTAATCCGCCTTACATCTTGGTAGCAGCGAAAGTGATAATGTCCACAATGAATTTCTTTTCATTACCCATATCCATGGAGTTCTGCGAAAACTTGCCCGTTCAGGCACTGGTTCACATGGCTAAAGCCCAGAACCAATTGGTAACTGACTTCCACCTTTTGGAGGAAAGTGAAACACTAGTAAATGGTTCAGAAGAAGAACAAGCTGATTGGTTGGAGAAAATAACCGCTACTAAGGCTCCTAAAATACTTTTAATTAGTCTTCTGACTCAAAGAGCGATACTTGTAGCAAAGAATAAGGAAAAGCCAGATGCAAAAACAAGTATACTTTTGAATAGTTTATTAAATAATTGTTGAGCTCTAACAATTTATATAATTAGTGTAATCATAAAAATATCTCTCTTAGCACTGAGAATGGAATCATTATTTATACCCATGAGTTCGTGTCAAGAACACGGGCTTATAATTAAGACAAGATGTGAGCTATTATATAAATGTTTATATCAGCATCTAGAAGCGTCTATCTTCTGAGATACGTGATAATTGTATTAATTCTTTCTTATCATTGCGCATCAGTTGAGAAGCTGATGATCAAGTGGTACGTAGGGTGTATTACAAATATAAAAAAATTTTATTAGAAAATATGTAATCTTTTTACCATTGATATAATTAGACTAGTGGCACTTTTTTAAATTCTTTCGTAAAAATTAAGTTCTGTTCCGCTTTTTACATTCTGTTCCTTTAATAAATTCATAAATTAAAGAATACAATAATAATCATTTTCATGAGTAAGATTTTGAAAAAATTTAATTAAATAAAAATTATAAAGTTAAGGTTTAATTTAATTGTATCAATAAATAATTATAGGAACTTCATAGGATTATATGTCGAGTATATAAAGCATTTAATTTTATTTTTAAAAATTATATTTACTATAATTGTTTTGACATTTTGAGCTTTGTTCTTTATCTTTGACAAAAACGATCCGTTTAAATTTATAACAGTCTCGAAAAAAATTTGATTAGGACAAGATTCTTCTATTTCTTCCTTTGAATGGTCAAATTCGCGAGAATTTTTAAAGGCAAATTTTGTAATATAGTTCTTTCTTCTTAAACTTCTGGAATCAAGATTACTTAAAAAAATATTAATAATTTATCAGAAAGCATTTTTTTTACAAACCTCTTGAGTGAATCTCTTAAAATCATAGTTTTTTCTGAAATGATTTGATTATTTTTACTGGTTTTTCTCTTTAAATTTAACATTTTTTTGTTCAAATTAATTTTTGGTTAAATATGATAAATATCTTAATAATTTTTTATTAAATTATTAAATAAAAGATTTATTTTTGAGAGATATTAAACCCTTCATTTCTTCAGAAAAATTAGATTTCAAAATTTTTAAATTAAACTATGAATAAAAAAGAATTAATCTTGAGACAAAGATTAATCAAAAAACTTTTAAAACAAAGAATGAATATTTTTTTGTAAAATTTATTAAAAATCCAAAAAATTTAAAATTTTTTTTAAAGAATTTAAATTTGTAATTTTTTTAGTTTAATTTATCCACTTAAAAAATTTTTTGTTTTATCAAAAATTTTATTTTAGCATTTCAACTAATTGAGCTTAAACAAATCTGAAATTATGAATACTTGGAGCCTAGACAAACATTCCAAACCAGAAAATAAACTGCTCTTTATGTGAAAAAAAAATTGATGAGAATATACACTTTGGCTTGTTAAAAACAATTTTTAGTGAAATTTTAATTTCTGTTTTTATATTTAAATCTTACCAAAATTCCAAATTGTATATTTCAATTTACTTTTATCTGGAAAACAAACAACCATTAAAATCAAACAACAGGACCAACTGGAACTCCTGTCCACACTGACCGCACAAGAGATTTAAGTCAAGTCAAAAGTTTGACTTAAATTTTTTTTTATAAAGTTTAGGTAAAAGCTTTTATTTTTAATATTTTTAAATGGCACTTTTTTGGGTTCACGTTTTTGGGAAATTTCTAAAGATTATTCTAAATAATAACTAACTAATAAATAAAAACTTAATTTTGCAAAATGATAATAACTATCTATCTGAAAAACCATCTCTTATATAATCAAATAAATATTATTTAATTTTTAAAAAGACAAGGTTAGGAAATATTAAATATTTATGATTGAAAAATGAAAAAAAAAATTCAAATCCACTACTCGAGTTTATTTTAATTGACTTGGATTTCCAAATCATTTTAACTCTTGCAACGCGAACTTGGGAATCCAAATCCACTCCTCGAGTTTAATTTAATTGACTTGGATTTCCAAATCATTTTAACTCTTGCTACGCGAACTTGGATTTACTTTTTTTTTGCATGCAAAACTATTCATAATCATTTCAAAATTAATTTGCTATAAGTGTTAATTTATTTTTTTTAATGAATCTTCTCTTTATAAAAATTAACAAAATAAAGCCTACCCAAATTATTTGAAAATTTAAAAAATTAATTTTAGCTCTATTTTTTTAAATTAAATAAAATAGGCAATTAAAAATTATTTTCCCCAACAAAAGAATTAGCCAGACTAATGAAAGAAGACGAGCCAAAGTTCCATCATCAGTTGTACGAATGTAATCGGCCTAAATATCTCGATGAATGCAGGCTTTTTAGTAAAAGTAGTCCAATCCGTCCAATTTGTCTCTCATTATGGTCGCAATTTTCTCTTTCGGCAAGAGGCTTCTTGTGAACTTCGAGCAAATCTGACGCCGAGCCGAGACAATACTCAATGACAAGCCATGCGTAATAGTCCTTAATGAAGCAACCTTTGTAGGAAACATAATGCTGGTGCCTTAGCTCTTTCTGAATTTCTAGTCATTTCTCGAATAAAAAAAAATTAAACGAAATTTTTTTTTTTTAATATAAAAAATTTTACTTCAGATGACTACTTCCAACCGTTGTTCATCATTTTTCAACAACTGATGAGCATAGTGTTAAGTCAACTTAATGAAAGGAAATAAAATGACTTATCAAGCTAATTATTTAAAAGAAAAATTTAAAAACTTGAAAAAGCTAAACGATTAAGAGAATAAATTTAAATTCTGGACAATCCAAATTAATGACAAATTATTTAAAATATTTTTTCATTCAAGCCTATTATTATATTGAATTTTTGAAATTCTGGCGAAATTGAATTAATAATTAAATTAAGCTTAAAAGTTTAAATTTAAATTTCTTTTTGGTACTTGATAAAATATAATTAGGTATTTAGAAAAATATAAGCCTAAATGAGATTAAGTAACTATTCAATATAAATAATTTATTAATTACCTGATATTGCAGGGCTCTTTATTTGTCAACAGATAGAAGTTTTTCCTTGATCCACTGTATGACGTCATAATATTTTAAAAGCAAATTTTGATGCATCAACGAGCCGTCGAGTTGTTTGCGTCTATTGGCGCACAGATCGCTCAGCTGCTTGCTTTTGGCACAGCTCTGTTCCACAATCTGCTGGACTTGGTTGACATTTGAATTTTTGCTGCGTATCATGTCGCTGCATCTCTGCTCCAAATTGTCAAAAGAGCCTATCTGGGACTTGACGGAGTTCTCCATGTTTACTTGCTTGGTCTGCAGCGATTTGGCCGCCAAGACCGAATCGCCCACGTCCACACTGTTCAACCAGAGCTCAATTTGCTTTGACCAGTTCTCAATTTTGCGCCACGACTCCTTCACTTCCAAACACTGGGCACACTCGTGTAACGGCTTTTGTTTCTGTGAGGCCTTTAGCTCAAGCTGCTCTTCCAATTGTCTACCAATATCTTTGATAAAATTGGATATTTGCCGCTGCACCAGCTGATAGTACAACAAAAAAAGGCCCAAATTTAAAGAATTTTTATTTTTATTTTTTATTTAAAGAATCGTTGAAAAGTCTTTAAATTTTTTTTGACTGGGTTTTAGGTTCATAAATGTCTAAATAGAGAAATAAGGTCCTGAAGGTGACCATTCATTTTAAAAACTTAAAAAATTTCAAATTTCAAAGTGCGAATATTCTGTCAATTTTTTGAATTTTCCCGCACTTTAAAAGCCAAAGTTCTCAGAATTTTGTGCTTTATAAGTGACTAAAATTTTGTCTTGATACGTTTAGTATTGAGTTAAAAATTCGACTTTGAAAATTCAAAAAAAACGCGTTTTTTGCACTTTTTCAAACGCGAAATTTTCTATGTTCCTTTCGAGTGACCACAACCTCCAAATAGTATGTTAAAGAGCATCTACTGGGCTTGCCTTTGAGCACTCGGGGTCCT
>JAESIW010000178.1:0-51408 GCA_016802295.1 Brachionus rotundiformis
TACTAAAAATTACAATTTAAAATAAAACGATAATAAAAATGCTTTGAACTGAATTTAAGTAAATTTTTTGAATTAACTTAAACAATCATTACATTATACTTGCATATTGGAAAATAAAATCAAAAAATTTCATATCAAGTTAATTCAATGAAAAAGTTTGACATATTTTTTTTAAGATAAAATTGTGAAAACTGGAAAACTTAACCAAAAATTATTCTAGAAAAGCAAGAAAAATTTTTGAAAAATGTCATAAAAATCTTGATATCCTACTTGAAAAAATTTAAAGTAAAATATTTGCTATAAAATTGAGAAAATATTTCTTTAACCCGTATAAAAGGGACTTAGGATAAAATTAATATTATAATTAAACCCTAACCCTAACCCTTTTTACATACATAGGTACGTAACTACACTACAAAAGTCAATCAAATATGCTTTCAACGACAAAATATGCTCTCATATGACAGGACAATGATGTGTTCAAAATTTACATTAGAGCTCCGCGTACGTGCCCCTAAGTAACTGCAAATGCATTGAATTACTTTTCACTTGGCTATATAATTTCAAAAAGATGTAAAAATATCTGGCTAAAATTATAAGTGAATTGCTCAGAACAACTTTGGAGTCTAAGCTGATGATCAAATACTGAAATAAATACTTAAAAAACTATATCATTCTGTTCAGTACAGCCTAATAAATAAATTTAGAGGGATTTTATTTATTAGGCTTTAAAATTAATTTTTAAAAAATTTCTTTTGGTCTAAAACTCGAGTCAATGTACAAAAAAGACATTTCACAATGAGTCAAAGTTTGATATGAGTGTAAAAACGCATCCGAACTTATTTACTAAAATTTTCGAAAAAATATTTTAATTATTTTTAACTTAAAATTTTTAACTTTGCCTTGAAATAAACTTTTTCTGACTCAAAACTACTTTATAAATATAACAAAAAAAAAAAATTATCAAAAAATATTATTCCTAGCGAATTTTAGCCAAAAAAATCGAATATCAATCTTGGATATTAAATTGAGTGTTTTTTAGAATATTTTTTAGAATAGTTGGACTGTTATAAAAATTGGGTAAAGTTGGCTAAATTGTTGTGAGGTTACTTCCTTTTTATTTTTTTTTGTAGTAGTTGTTCCTTTTCGGAGTTTTCAATTTTCTCAATTTTGGAGATTAACAATCGAAAAATTGTTCAAACGTCAGCCAGTCATGTTTGTGATAAATATAATAAATGATTAAAAAAAACTGCTAACAATTTGAGTTTTATTTTTCAATTTAGCTTATTAATTAAATAATTAAACAAGCAAATCTAATAGTTCGCAAAATTCATTTTTTTTTAGTATTTTGTTAGAACTCGAATTAATTTTGTCTTTTAGATTGGTAGCAAAATTATTTCTATTAAGGATGTTTGGAAATTTCTTCAAAAGATCATTTATTTCCTCAATATCAAGACTTTGACTTCTATCTTTATCGGCCAGATCGAACAAAAATCTTTAAAAAAAATTAATTTTAGCATCAAACATTTCTGACACAGAATTTTACTCGAGAATATTCTTCTGACATTTTTTCCTGTTTTTTACTTCAAATATAAAGTAACATTCGATAAATTCAAAAAAATCCAAATGCCCGCTTTTGTCTTTTTTTAAATGACAAAAAGTTTTAACAAAAAGAAAAATAATTTTTTTTTACCTTCATCAAAACTTTCGAATACAAACCTTAGGATGCTTTCCATTTCTTTTAGTTCTTTATCTGTCTCGATATTTTGATTTTTTCTAATTAAAAAAGAAACAAATAAATCCAATTTTATTTGTCCATTTATTGCGACAGCCTTACAGAGCATTTAGAAAAAAAATTATTATTTTAAACAAATGAGACTAGATGGTGAAAACATACATTAAAAGCATTATAAATTTCTTGTATTTGTTTTGTGTTTTTTTCAGTTTTTTCACAAAGCAATTTTATTTTGTCCTAAAATTTAATTTTATTCTATAAAATTAATAATTTCAATTACCTGTGACAATTTTTCATAAATTTTTGTGTAAACTTCAATTTCAGTAACTTTAAAATTAGCTGATCCAGCTAAAAACGTTTTCGATTCTTCTGAATTGTACGAATTGACTGTGTTGTAATAGCTGTATCCGATATGACAAGAACTGTCAAAATTGTTATTGCATTCATTTGCAATAAATAAATCGTTGTAGCCAAACGAAGGGCCACTATTTGGCTCACAATAAATTGCTTCTAGAGATCGACTGCATTCAAAAATTAGCTTTTTATTAAATATGTTAAAGTAGCTAAATAACAGCGAATATTGATCTTGGACAAAGCCGCTATCCTTTGACCAACAAGCACCAGTGTATCCTCCGAATACGGCCTTATTTTCAGTTTCTATTACTATAAGAGTATTTGAGAGGCCGTCGCATTTATGGTGAAAATTTTCAGACTTGAAACCATCACGACTTCCACGATACATGAGACACCATTTCTGATCTGTAAACTTGACTAAGCTAATCAAATCTCTTAGCTCATTTTCAGTCAAAATAGTAGAGCTAGTGTAATCTTTAATTTAATAAGAATTAGAATTGAATATAATTTTATTTAATTGTACTTTTAGGATTTGAATTGAAAGGTCTTGCTATTTTTGCTTGTGGTTTTTTAATTGAATCATTCTTTTAGGAGAAATTTTAATTTAAATTGTTAGAAAAGCATTTTTCATTTCGAGATTTTTGCATGTTTTATTAAAAGTTTGAATAAAATGAAAAATGTTTTGATTGGGTCAATAGAAATTATATTTTTAAACAAAAAAATATATAACCCATTAGAAATATAAGAAATAAAAACATATCAACCAATCTATAGCCAAGTGTTGCCGACCATCCTTTGCTTTGCTCATCTTAATTAATTTGTCTAAAAATTTTGAGATTTTCTCTTTTGAAATGTTCACTTTGAAAGAGTCTAAATCGATTGTTTTTTAATAAATTAAAAAACCAAAATAAGCACAAATATAAGATACTCTCCTAATCGAATTAAATGAGTTATAACTGGAGCAAATAGCATTTTTGCCATGAAAAAACACCTAATTTGATTTTCTTTTCGGCAATTTCTAAATTTTTATTGACCAAATTTTTCCTGTTTTTTTCTTATTTTTTTTTCATTGAAAAATTATTATTCTTTTATATATTTTTTAATTTTTTAATAACATTGTCAGAATTGGCGTAAATTGAATAAATAATAATGTAACAAAATTTGGAGATTAAACCATAAATTTCTGCTTTCGAATTCTGCAAAATGCACCCCATTAAAAAGTATTTAATTTGACTGCGCATTTTAAATGCAGAGTTTTTGCAGAGCCTCACACAATATTCAGCATGTATTTTGCATTATTTAGCATTTCACAGAAGGCTCGTTCCTCGCAATTATTGGTATTCTATTACAATTAACATTATCATATTTTTTGAGTAAAAAATTAATTGCTGAAGCATAAAGCATACCTTTATTCTAAAAGCGTTTTGTGCCCAAATACACCTGTCATGGCTTTAAATCATTTTGTAATATATGCTTTGAAAATGGCAAAAGATTTTAGTAGTGATGATATCGAATATGCATATTCGAACCGATATTCGAATAGGTAGCTTTTCGAATGAAAATTAGTTTTGAATTTAATTTGTTAATAAAAATTTTTTTGAATTATATACTTGAAAATTGATTTATTTAAATTAAAAATTGAATCTCTAAAATATTCGAATTTGTATTTGAAAATTTAAATTTTTGAATCAAAGATTGAATATAATAGATATTAATCAAAAAAATAACTGATCAGAAAAAATTTAATTAAAAAAAGATTCATTAAATAATTCGAATTTCAATTCGATTTGGATACTAAAAGTGTGCCAGATTTTCACCCGTTAACACAGCTCTTCTAACATTTTCTGGATTTCAATAGTCCCATCCATCTAACCAGGTATCAAAAAATAGTTGTTCTCATTTAACCAACGCTGCAAGAGTATAAAAAACTAAATTTTCAAATACTTAATTTTCAAAAATTCTATTTTAATTTTAAAACTTTCAAATTATAAGAACAAAGTAAAATTTTTGATCAAATTTTAAGCGCCCAATCTTGCTCAAACATTTTTAGATACGCAATAAAATTTCATCGCGGATTTTTTATTCTTTTAACATTTCAATGCTTTATTTTTAAACTTTTGAAAAAGGACTGTAATTTCTAAAAATGCATTGAAATTTAATTGCGCATCTAAAAATGTTTGAACAAGATTGAGCGCTTGAAATTTGATCAAAAATTTTACCTTGCTATTATTAGTTGAATTATCTAAAAATCAAGTTGTTTTTTAAATTTAAGTAACTTCGAATTTTAATTACAATGACGTTAAGAATAGTTTTCGAATTTAATTTCAAAAATAAAAATAAATCAAATTCAGATTTAAATTTATCTTATATTCAAGATTAAATTAGAATATTCTACTTTTTCAATAGTCTTTTCAAATTTTTTATTTGTTCAAGTTTCAATTTGCGTCCAAAAAGCCAATTCGATTTCATCACTAGATTTTAGTTTTTAAGTAGTTTAAGTAATATTAAAATTATATTAGATTTTTTCTAATAATAATATTAAGTTTAAAAAAAAAGCCTAAAAAAATGAAATAATTATTATTTTAAAATTTCTTCGTTAGATATGAATTATAAAATTTAAAAAAACTGATTAATGAAGTCCAAAAATGTGTGTTAAAATTAATTTTTAATGTTTGCAAAAAAACTTAAATAAGTTTTCCGATATGTCAAGATGATATATAAAGAGCTGGGGCTGTGAAGTTCATTTCAATTCGATCGTTTCAATTCACAAAAATTTGAAAAACTTTTTAACTATAATGAATAATTTAGTTCTGTAAAGTGCTTAATGTTTAAGCAACTTTGCTTATTCCGAAAATATATGTCTGCAAAAACTCTGCAAAGTTAGTGCACAATTGATTTGAATATTTTTTAATGGCGTCCAAAATGCAATAAATTGCAGAGTATTTTGCAGACTTATTTTATTGAATCAAGCAAATTTGCTTTTTTGCTTAATTTGCTTGAGCATTTTATAGAACTAAATTATCTCTTTCTGTAAAATAGTTATTCAAGTTTTTCTGAATTGAAATGATCGAATTGAAACCAACTTCACAACCCCTAAAGACCTCAACTATAACAAATATTGTTTCTTTTATCAACATGTAAAAGATGTGACACACTATTGAAAAAAGAAGATATTTTCATTTAGTTAATAAATTTAAAAAATAATTTCTTTAATTCAATTAGAAAAATTTTAAAACTAAGCTTTTAACAGTCATGAGAATTAATTTTGACAAGTAAAAGAAAACTATAAAATATGCATGTATAAAATATGCTATTTTGAAACTATATAAATAGAAACTATACATGAGTGCATGAAAAGTTTTCTTAATTTCTTTGTTATGGAATCAAAAAAATCTTTAAAAGAAAACAAGCTCTTATTCTTTGGTGTAATAGAAAGGCACAACATGATGCAATGTTCCTAGTTTCGCTATTAATAAATCTGTAGTTTTTACCCTTTTTTAAAAAAGCTACAAGTTTTTAATGAAAGTAAATAGAAAATTTCAAAATTTTTTTTTGTTATAAATAAAATTAAGCTTACATTATTGTTAAAATTCTCTTTTATCTTATTAATTTGATCTTGTATTTGAATTTTTTTCAAACTAATCAACTGAACTCTTTCTCTTATTTTGTCTTTTTCTCTAGATAAATCAGTAATTTGATCACGATCAACTTTAACTTGATTATATTTATGCCATATGCTGCTCTGAGTTTTATTCATAAATAATTGTGCATCATTTATTTGCCCTTGAATATTATTTTGCTCTTCATAAAATTTATCAACAATGGAATTTTTTATTGTTTTCAATAGTTCCAAAATGGTATTGATTGACAATTTTTCTAGACTTTCAACTTTTAACAAACAAGCTTTAGATTGTAAATTTTCTTCTATGATCTCTAGCAAATCGTCGTTCCATTTTGTGTTTTTCTTTATGCTAGTTTTTTTCGTAACTAAATCCAATTCCAATTTGGATATATTTTTTTCTTTATTGGCTACTTCAGCTACCAACGAGTTAAATTTAGTATAGTAATAAATGCGCCATACGAATGTATCATACGAGTCTTTTTCTTCTTTTTTCTTTACTAAATTTGACTTTTCCGCGCGTATTCTTTCACTTAATTCAGACACTTCATTATTCAACTCGTTTATCTCAACTCTAAACTTTTCTCTCTTAGTCAAAAGTTTATTTGTATATTTTTCTAAATTTTTCAAATTTTGACTAATATCGTTAATTTTAATTGTAATGCTTTCAAGTTCATTCATAAGAGCACTTAATTCATTCTGATTCGAATAAATTTTTAAATCCAAAACATCTATTATCCACTTTGTTGGATTATTATCTATGTCTAGCTGATTGAAACGCTGTGCTTTTATCAATGAATTGTTCTTGTTAGTTAGGAGCAAATTTTTGCTAATTGTTTTACTGGCTAAATCAATCTCACAATTTTTGATCAGTTTCTCATTTTCGGCTATTTTTTCACCTAACTTTTTCTCATCATTACTCATACATGTTATTTGGCTTTCCAATTTGAAAATTTCCTCTTCTTTTGATCGCTTAAGAGCCATTAATACTTCAATTTGATCTTCAAAAATTTTCCTTGACTCGCTGTCATTTTTCTCTATTAAATTTGATCGAATTAATTGTATTTTTTTTTGCTCATCTGTTTCAATCCGACATCTTTCCTCGCCAGTTATAAATTGCTTGTACTTTTTCTCAAAAGTCAATGACTTATCGCTTGGCTCAATAGACGACTCACACGTCAAATGATCGCTTATCAATTTTTCAGTTTCTTTTATTTGAATTTTAAGTTTTTCGTTATTTTCCAGCAAACTTTTCTCCAGATTGATCATTTCACCAAGTTGTTCTTGCGTTGAATTTTGTTCAAGTTTTATTTTTTCATTTTTTAATTGTAACAAATTTTGTTTCATTGTTTCCTCAATTTGTGCATCCATTTGATACAGCTTGTCTAATTTGGCGGACACATTTGATTGTGGCAAAAAATCCCGTTTTGGAATAAACGATTCAATGCGGTTTATCAGCGCTGCTTTTTTGACATGCAAATTTTTCAAAATATTCGGCCACTCTGCACTAATGAAATCATCGTTGCCGTCATTGAGCACAAAAAGACAGTACATTATACACAAATAGGCCGAGTCAATGTGACTGGTAGACATGGGCAGATGGTCTTTTTGGTTGGCGATCACTTTTTTAAAAACGGGTTTTAGGCCAGTTGCTTTGCTACCTCGATTCAAATATTTGAACAAAAGCTTGTTGTGAGTCTGCCGGCAAATATCTGTATTTCCACTAACTGGATCAATCATATACACAACCATAGAGTCAGTAAGTCGAGGTATTTGTAAGCTACTTGGTAGTAGAAGCACCATTTGAAGGCCACTATTTGAGCCAGTCACAATTACAGTTGGCAAATTGGACATCTTTTCGTCGCTTGATTCAAATATTCTTGAGATTTTTTGACAGCATTGTTCACTTGACTTGGCTTCCTGCACCAAATCGGAACTGAATATACCACCAGCGATAGGACTTTCATCTATTATGACATGTGCAAATGGCTCTTTTAGTCCAAATATGTTTCTCAATGCAACTGCAATGTTATCTACGTCTAAATTAAGATTCATATTCAAATCAAAAGATTCATAAATTTTTTCTGTATCTTTTAATTCAGCCACAACTGTATTCAAGGTTTCAAAATTTTTCCAATTTTTCAATCGAAAATTTTCTTCAATTTCGAAACTATTTTCTTGATTACTATTATCATATAGAGTCATTCTAAAATAATAATAATAATAATTTATATAAGCTACAGCAAGACTCGCTTGCGGAGGCGGCCAACTAGGAGGTCACCTTTGGTCACACCTATTACACATTACTCATAGAAAAGAACTGAAAAAAAGAAATACTGCTAAAGTTTATAAGTCATATAAGACTTAAGATTACATATAGAAGGGTTAGAAAAAGCTGTAAATGAAATATTTTATAGATAAATGGAATAAAATAAACGCCAAGATTTAAGGCAACGCAAAAAAAAAGCTTTTTTATTTTATTTATTTTAAAATTTAATTTTGGTTTAAAACTCATAAAATTGTTAATTGTTATTGTGATTTTTAGTAATTTCAAAAATAATAAATTAAAGTAAAAAAAGAATTAAAAATTATAATAAGAGCTACAGCAGACTGAGTGTGAAGCAAATTTTTAAGTAACTATGAAGCTATTTTAAATTTTTGTGCATATCACTCTTACTAATGCTGTAATGTAATGATAAAAGAGTGAAAGCTTTTCGCTTCTATTTTATAACTATTTCAATATATTAATCGTTTTTTTTTATTATTAATAAAACGCTGAATTAAAATTAAAAAATTTCCACAAATTTTTTCCCAAATATTTTTTTTTATTTTTCAAACAATCATTAAAATTTATTCAAAATCAACTATTTGTTCTCCATTTTAAATTCATACTACGCTTTAAATATTTTGTTGTAATAAAAGCTAGAAAAATAACGGAAATTTATCGAAACGGACAAAAATTAATAGTCCAACCAGAAAAAAAAAGCATCTGAATGTGAACTTTTTCTAACAGAATCATAGAACTTGCTCCTTTAAATTAAATGGATTAATTTCTTACTGATTCTTACAAGTAAATTTATAAAATTAAATTTTTTAATGATTTAAAAATTGAAGGCATAAAATAGAAATAAAACATATAAAACTATCTCACATTAACCACAATCATAAGCCAACTAATTAATTGTAATTATAAGATGAAAGATTCTTAAAACCTCGAAAGCTATCTACCTAAGCTATTTATCAATTCACATCAACTTTTGGTTGAAAAAAAATTTTTAATAAGAGCTTTAATTAATTAGTCTATTTAAAAACTCAAAATGCTAGATTAATAAAAAAATTCGCTAAGAAAAAAATTTGATTGTTGCTATGTATTATTTATTTGTTTTTTCTAGCTATAAACAAAAAATGTTAGGTAAAGTAGGAAAAATGAAATGTTAAAATAAAAAAAAATAAAAAAAATTTGTCAGGTAAAACAAAACAAAAATTTCTATTGTCTTATAAGAGCTTTCAATGCTTAGACTGGACGACCACGTTTTCTTTTTTCTCCGATTGGAATATCTTTTGCAATTTTATATATTTTTATCTTATCGCTAGACCAACTTGATGTTTACAAATAAAGTTTTTTATAAAATGTGAAAATTGCATGATCCATTTTTTCTGATTTCATAATTATATTCAGGTAAAACAACATAATTATTAAAACTTTTTGCTCTTGTTTACCAATTCAAATTAATAAAAAAACAATCAAGCAAATTGCGGATTTTTATTCGCTATATGGCTACATCACGATTGCAGACGGGTCATTTTATGAACCACATAATTAATCAATCAATTAACTTTTCTCATGAGCTGTATTTTTTTTTCACTTTAAATTTTTTTTAACCAATAAAGTTCGACGGCAAAATGTTATTTTTTGTGCATTTTTATATTTTTACATTTTTACATTTTTGAGAGAAGAAAAAAAAATCTCAAAATCAAAAAATCTAAAAAAATTTTCATTCAAGAAAAGTAATAATAAATTCGCAATTAATTAAAAGGGATTTTCAAAAAATTATCCTTGGTTTTTACAATTAAATTTTTCTAAAACTCCTTTTAATTAATTGCGAATTTATTATTACTTTTCTTGAATGAAAATTTTTTTAGATTTTTTGATTTTGAGATTTTTTTTCCTTCTCTCAAAAATGTAAAAATGTAAAAATATAAAAATGTACAAAAAATAACATTTTGCCAAGTTCGACTCTAGAAAAATTACAATATTTTGCTGAATAAATTATAACAAATTAAAAATTTTCTTTGTCTTTTTTAACATGTAATGAACTCAATATGGATTGTAATTTAGGGTTTGAAAATTCTAAAGATTCTAATTTATTTAGGAAGATTTTATTCACTACAATATTAAGCCAATAGAAAAATTAAAGCAAAAATTACATAATATTAAAAAAATTAATGAAGATCCAAATTACCAAAAGCATACTTAACATGATTCAAATGATAACAGTTTATTTTTGAAATAAAAGAGTAATACTCTGTTTAAAGCAAGGTTTATGGGTAACAAAAAAACTTTAGTAAGGTCCGATGACTGTGACTATGAAAACATTCAATAACAACTGTCATTTTCAGTTTCAATTTTATTTTTAGGGAGATTTTTTTATAATACTAATACACAGTCAAAGCAAAGGTTCAAGAAGTTAATTTGTAATCAAGAATTTATTTTTATAATTTCTGCTGATTAACTGTTAAATAATATTTAATTCAATATTTTAAACGTTAGGCTAAAAAGAAGGACTATGATCCATTCTGAGTGGCCTGAGGACTTCCTCAAATAATATTTAAAATAAATAAAAAAATAAACTGTTAAATGACAACATTTAAAAATTAAGTTCTTAACTCCTCCTTAAATTTTCTGTACTTAAAAGAATTTTTTTTACTGGAGTTGAATAATAGCGTTTTCATTATACCATGAGCCTAATTTAAACACAAAGAATTTCAAATAAATTACCTAGCATTTTTATTATTATACATAGTTTTTTTTTTAACTAGCATTTTCGATTTCATGCCTTTTTTTTTTTTAAACATTAGCCGAACATTTTTTTTTTTAATCTTGCATTTAAGTTTAAGCTTTTAATAAATTGTCAAGAACAATCAAAGATAAAATATTTGTTTTCAATAGTAAAAAAATAAAGTTGATAAAAATTTAATAACAAGCCTACACTCATAAAACAAGCGTCTTAGATACGCTTATTTTAAATATGATAAAAAGTCACTTTTATTGGTGTGTTTAAGACACTTATTAAAAAATTAGAGAAAATAAAGAAATTAGCAAAATTTTAGAAATTCGGGTAATCCTAAAGTTTTAGCAACCATTGCCACCTTTTTTCATACCTTGAGTGATATGATAAATTCTTAAATAGCTTCTAATTTTGACTGTTGTGTTGTGCTCTTAAACTGCTTAAGATAAATACTCTCCAACTACTTAGGTCCTTTCAAAATAACTTAGCCATAAAATTTTAATTTCGCCAAAAAAATTACCAAAAAATGGGTAAAAAAAACGTCTCTAGCCCACTAAAATGGCAGATCGTGGGTCTGCTAAAAAGTGAAAATAAAAAGCAAAATGAGATAATTAACATGTTAGGTGTATCTCCAAAATGTGTCTCTTCAACAAAAAAACGATATGAAGAGACTGCTACTGTGTCTGATCGAAGCCGTTCTGGTAGACCTCGAAAATTAACTTTTAGGAATGAAAATTAGATTTTTAGAGATATAAGAAAAGACCCTACATCTAGCTATTAAAAACTCGCTACTGATTTTAATTTTAAGACTCAAGGGGTTAGGATAAGTACTTTTACTGTAATGAGATTTCTGAAAAAAAAAGTTAAGTGTCTCATACATATTTGCTTTAATATATGATATATGATATATAGATATTTGATATATAGCTTTCTTATGTCGTAACTAATAACAACGTATGTCGGAACCACTCAATTTTATTATTTTTCGAGCATAGCTTAAACAATGGTTGTGCAATGGAAGAGAAGTTTTTGACAAAACGTCTATATTGGTTGTACATTCTTAGGAACTTTTAAGCTGCCTTAGATTGACATATGATTTTATATTCTTGATCGCATCAATCTTGTTCAGATCCATCTTAATCCTTTTGCGTAAAATAATATGTCCTAGAATTTTTATTTTTTTCACAAACCAGCAACACTTTTCTGGAATTATTTTTAGACAAGCTTCTCGAGTTTAGTAAAAACTTGCTTCAGGTGCTCAACATGTAATTCAAAACTTTTTGAATTTATTGTAATATCATCTAAATAAATTTTTACAGTTTGCCGAATATAATATTTATTATTCTACTAAAAATCTTGAGGAGCATTTTTTAGACCAAAAGGTAATCTTAAGAATTCAAAATGTCCAATATATGTTGTAAAAGATCTTAATGAGATCGAATTTTCATTCTTTTTTATGTGCCAAAAACCAGATTTTAGATCAGTAACCAATTTGAGTCCCATAGTCGATCTAGTAAATCAATTATATTAGGTAAAGGACACTTTTCCGAAAATCGTTTTTTACGTTGTAATTTACAATAATCTATTCAGATTCGCTTCGAGTCATCTTTCTGTGTACTTCTTTATTGGGGGAAGACCAGGGCGACTTAAATGATCGAATTTTTTCATTTTTTGACATTCTATTTTGAGGAAATTCCTTTCACTTTGTGATTTTCGGTATGCATGTGTATACACAGGAGGCGTTGATTCATTAATCAGCCTTATAAAGTTCATTAACCGAACAAACTCCGAGGTTTACAATAAATGAATCATAAAGATTGGTTGCTTAATTATATAAATCTTTAAAGATCAATTGTTGAGATTGATTTAATTCACTCTTTGGTATCATTAATTTAAAAACTGGAGTCTTAAAAAAAAAATCATGTTTTTGTTTTAATTCATCTATATCGGCTGTGAAAACCTGAAAAACATCATAGCTTAACTCCAATTTGTCTCTATCAAACAATACTTACATGATGGGAATTTAATTAAACAATGAGCTGGGAAATTCCAGCTCTTGTTTAATGGAACTAATCTATTTTAAGAAGAACATCATGATCATCATGTTCATAAACGATGAATTCTTAAATACATTTTTTCCCACTAATATCAACATCAAGTGGTTAAGTAACACCAGAAGAAACATCAATAATACCTGTAGCGATGAAAGTTGTAATAGACTGCAACAATATCTTGAGAAATTAAACTTGATTTCAATCCATCAATTAGCTCTCACTAAGTAGTACAAGCAAAAGTTGAATGGTACAAGATGTTTTTTTGCAATTGCACAAATTTTAGAACGAGAGCCCAGTTGGTCGATTGATTTTATCGCATCCACAATCTGAGCATGTCCTTAACGTCGACATTACTTCTTTCAACCAAGCCTTGTGATTGTGAATGTAACTTCTCTCAACCAGGCTTACCGTGTACAATGGTCATCTAAGGTCAAATCATTTTTAAATTCTGATAATTTGGGCAACAAATACCCTTACATTAATCATTTGAAAAATAAATGGCGCACCAAACAAAGTAAAAATGTAAATAAGGGAGAATTGATTTTAAATAGCTAAAAATTTTTTATGAATATTTTCAAACTTCTTATTGCAGAACTTTACCCTTTGATAACAACCGTAGGGGCCGCTGTTTAAGTGCACCGTGCGAACAGATTTTCGAAAGCCACGATACCATTTTTAAAAATTATTTTTTAGCTTAAAAAATTTTAGCTTAAAGTTTCTTCCATTTTGACGAAATTGGAAGAAAAAATTTAAAAATCTTTTTAAATCTAACATATCTTTTTTTCTTAAATTTGTTTTTGTAAGAAAAATTTTTCTTTTTATTTTATCCTATTCTCTTACACTCAAGCTTTTTGTGTCTCTTTTAAATATAGTTTCATTAGATTTTATTATTTTATGGCTTTAAGATTTTAATGGAATTGGCTTTACAACGAATTAAGCAAAAGGCTTTCTTACGAGACCTATTCATTAGAGATATTCAAAAATATTTGACTTAAGCCTTTAAAGCACTTTTTTTAAAAATTTTAATGATCAATATAATTGATATATATCCACCAAATATAATTTAGCTGCTTAAAAAAATTCGAATAGATATATAAGATAATATTTACTTTTATATTCGTTATAAAATGGACTTTAAATACGAAAAATCAGAGAAGAAAGAGTTAAAATGATATTTTTTTTCAATTTTCGGAGTTAATTGTTTATTTTGGAGTAATAAAAAATAAATACAAATTATTCAGCATATTTTTACATACAAATAGTAAAATTAACGAAATAATCCTCTTATATTTATTTACACCGTTTTCGTTTAAAATAACTCCTAACGATGATTATTTTACTCCTACTAAAATAAAAATGACTCCAAAATAGTATTTTTCACATTTATTTTTTTAGAGTACTCAATCTGACGTAGTTTTTAATCAATATTAAATAGATAATTAATATCTTAATGCTAGAAGCTAGTTGGCAGTACTCTCTTTTTTCTTTTCCTTTTTTAATGATTATTATTTTCATAATCAGAGCACAAAAAAAAAGGTTAGTAGTAGTAGTACTAGTAGTTTAGAAATATATACTAACGCCTTCCGGCAATTAGATCTATAAGAACTGTGACAGACTTTCGTTTCCTTCTTTGATCATTATCAAACATTTCTCTGTCGATATCTGCTTTAAAACCATTAAATGTCTCTGATTTGACAGCACTTTACGGTAAAGCATTCCACTTTGAAACCACTCTGTTGATTGGAAAGTTATATCTCGATGTAGCTTTTTTGCAAATTTCTTTCTACAGCTTCCTTCATGTTATGTTTCTTCTTAGGTTCAAATTCAGACTTGTAGCCAGATTTACATCTTTCATTAAGTTAATATTCTCATTACGGTTGAATATTTTGAACATTTGAATAAGATCTCCTCTTGTTCTCCGGTCTTCAAAGCTTATTAAGTCCAAAGCCATCAGCCTTACTTGGTAAGACTTCCTTCAAACATTGGACAAGCTTCGTCGCTCTTCTTTGGACTCTTTCGATGATGTCTATGTTAGCTTTCGTTGAAGAATTTGATGTCCAGGTACTTAGTTTCATGAGATCATTTTGAAGCTGAGTCGATGCTAATTCATTTTACTTTTCCAATAAACTTAATAAACTTAATTAATTAGATTTGTTGAATATGATTTGCGTGGCATAAAACCATGCTGCTTCTCATTGATCTACTTGCTCATTAATAAGGAAGTCATGATTACATCCCTTAAGATTTTCTCCATAACTTTGCCAACTATCGATATTAACGAGACTGATCTTATTTTGATACAGCGGTTTTTGGGCCACTTTTATGCAGGGGTGTAACGTTAGCTAACTTGCAACAATTAGGCAAAACACCTTTAGAGAAAGACTTGATAAAAATTTTAAATAAATAGTTCGCTAATCACGCGGAACAATTTTTAAGGACCGATGCAACAACTTTGTCAGATCCAGCGGACTTAATTATATCTAATTTGTATAAGTATTTTAGTATATTTTCTTGGCTAAAGCTACTATACGCGTTCAAGAAATTTCTGATTTGTTCACAACTGGAAGTCGTATAGTTCATCAGATTCAACTTGATCGTAAACAAAGATCTAAAATACTGATTCAGACTATTCACTATTTCTTGACGATCGGTCTTAGTTCCTTCATTTAACTTAATTGCACTAATACAATCTCTGAATTTCATCTTTTTGTTAATGTATGACTAAATTACCAAGTAGACTTATTACTTTCGGAAATTTGCACCAGCAAAGCATTCTTTCCAATAAATGTTCGAAAAAGCATTATTCATACCAACATAATCAGCCTTTCGGTAGTAGAGATCAATATGTTCGAAACGTTTTGGGACAAATTCTTGGATTTTATAACGCCATTCCAAAATAACATGACCATGATTGACATTACCCATTGGTGCCCAAGTGTTTATTAACGAAATCCTATCTGATGATTGAGTAATGATTTAATCGAGTTTATTTCCATTGGGCCCATCTCCCTTGGTAAATGTTGAGAAGTTTACGTTATGTGTAAAAGATGCGTCATTCAACGTTTCTATCATGTTTATTTCAACTGACTCCTCATTTACTATCCTGGTAAAACCACTTAAGACTTCGTCCCACTCAATTTTTGGTTAGTTGAAGTCGACGCAAAGAATAACATCAGTCACCAATTTTAAATCCAGTAAGCCACTAGCTTTATAAATCGCTTCAAAGATTGGACTGTTATTATTTGAGTTAGGCGGTCTGTAAATGAAGCCGAGCAGAATTCGTTCATAACTACATATTACCGTACATTAAATTTGCTCAATCGGTTTCGAATTCTTTCAGAAATTCAGGTTCAGTATTCTCAAACCAACGATCTCTTTCTTAACATAAATACAAACACCCCCATGGTTACCCCAATATATCTATGGAATAGTTTATAATTGTCGATTTGAAGTAACTTGGTTTCCATCTACTTGAGTCAACAATGCAAATAAGCTCATGAATTTTATTAACTAAAGAAGTTAGGTTCGTATAGAAACAATATAAATTCTTACTTCCCTTTGCTCCTCCATCACGCGGTCCACTCCGAAGCGTCCGACGTTCATAACGATAAGGCTTAAAGACTTGAAGTCTATCTTACTATCGCTTCTCTATCTGTTGATCATAGTTATTCGATTTCTTCTCTCTCATTCCCATAGTCTATCCAATCTCTCTCTATCCTGTCAAAAGCCATCATTTCGTATCTTTTGTCAATCTCTTCTTACGTTATTAGCTCCGTTTCTTTGTTCACTTCTACCCTCAGTCATTTGAACTTTTCTAACTTGCCTGTGAAAACAGCCTCGTATACCAAATCGAAACGATTCGTTCTTTGATTGCGCCTCATAATTTTTCTCTTTCCTTTGTTTTCTAAGTTCTTTTTGAATTATCCTCTGTTTTACATTCAGGTCTGGGTTAATGTAGACGCCGACGAAATTCGTTAAATTCATAAGTATATTTGATTCAGAAAAAACTAGTTTTTTAATCGCTCTCTGTAGACAAGTGAACGATTACCCGCGGGTGTTTGTCATTGTCAGTTTTAGGACTAATGCGGTCAAAGATCTAATATCTAATCTAATCAAATGATATTTTGTCTTTATTCGAAAAAAATCTCAATAAATACTTAAATAAGTGTCAAATAGCTTATTGGACTAAAATTTAATTTTAGATAAAGATTAAAAGCAGTTGTTTTTTTTTTAATTTATTCGCCAATTATGGAGAATATTTTAAATGCAAAAAAAAATCTTTTGGAAAATTACAAAGATCAATTGTCATCGAACAATACACAATTGATTATTTTGAGAGATAAAATTGAGCTAAAGAAAAAAGCCCTTGTAAAAGAACAATGCGATTCAACGTTTGAACAAGATAGAATGAGATTCGGTCATTCGTTTTTAATTGAAGAGAGAAGAGCTCAATTTTTCAAACTACTAAATTTGCAGCAAAGTGGTTTGAAAATATTTTCAAATTTGATCAAGTTTGAGTCAAAAGTGGACACATTGATCAAAGTAATTCTCGATGTTGCTGCTAAAAACTTGAGAAATTTTGACATGCTCGATTATGATGATGTTAAAATGCTACAAGCACATGAAATACAAGAGCAAAAATTTCATAATATAAGGAAATCTCTTTTTTCTATAGAGAACATGATTAATCAGAACCTAATTGATCAAATAGCCACTAAAATGGTTGAATTTAATTATACTCAAAAAGATTTTATTGATAAATTTATTTTGTTCAATTATGTTAACAATCTAAAACAAAATCAATATGCTATCTATCAATATTTGGACACTTTTTTAGTTTTAGAACTAAGCAGCAACAGTTTTGACAATGAGAAGAACAAATTTCAAAATTTAATTCAAAATTTGCTTTACGAGGAGTACTTATCGTTTTTATGTGAGCATATTTATTCCATTCACACTGGTTTAGATGTGAAAAGCTCAGATATCACTGCGCTTTCAAATTGCTACAAAGATTTGAACAAGCTTGATCTAAAAGCTGACGAAGAGGAGAAAATTTTTCTAAAAAAAATTATTGATTATGCCAAGAAAAAAAATGAAAACGCTTTCGATCAAATTGTTTGCTTTAATTTGTCGTTTCTATACGAGTATTATGATGGACTAGAAGATCACACCGAGGAACAAATTGAAATTAAATCAAGCATTTCTTTATGGAAAAAAATTTTATACAAACGAATGGCCTACATTTTGAATGAAGAAACTGAGAAGCGGAAACATTTGGCTCTGAGCAAAATAGAGTCAACAAATCAATCGGATACAATGCTGAATAAAGAATTTGATTTGTACAATCAAAAATTAGAACAACTGGAGTCAAGTTTAAGTGAAAAAATGAAAGCGCTCAGCGATATTGATTACAAGATTGCCGAGAAGCAAGAGCAATATAGCTTTTTGAAAAAGAGCTATTCGGAACAGACTGATGAGCTTGATGCCGAGATATTTAGAATGCAAGAGAGTTTAAAAATAAAAGAAAAAGATTTGAAAGCTATTGAAAAAAGTGGCGCTAGTCAAGACGCTTCATTGGAAAAATTGCGAACAAACATAGAGCAAGTGAAGGCTAGAAAATTGCAGCTAGAAAAAAAGGCGAACGCTCTCAAAGAGAAAATTAATGAGCTGAAGCAAAATAAGAACACTTTGCTTAAAGACAAGGCTCAGTATGTAAGCGAAATATCTTGCTGTAAGTCGGAGAAAAAATTGATTCAAGATCAACAAAACCAATTGGAAAAACAGATAAAGGAAACAATTGCTTGGAAAAATTTTATTCAAATTGTTTATGGTCGTTTACTTGATGATAAAAACGCTTTTCAAAAACGAGCTAGTTTGATCAATCAGTTAAACGACTTTAAGAATTTGACTGAATGCTACAAAATTTTGGTCAAAGAGTTGAATATTGAACAAGTGGATGAAACAATTGAACACATTGCTTGTCAAAATGAGCCCAAGAGGCGGATCGAAATTCAGTCTTGTTTACTCAAACTTCTCGCTGAACCAAATATAACACTTGGAAAAGACAGCTTAAATAATCAAAATTTAATTTCCATTGATGCACTTAACATTCACTTTGAGTATGTGTTGACTAGTTTAAAAATGTTTTTGAGCAAAGAAATTGATGAATTCGATTTGTATTTTGATTCAGATAATTTTGACTTTTTAACAATTAGAAGCAAAAATATGACCTTTGACATTTTTTTCAAGCAAAATTTTGATCCATCTTTGAAGAGATTAATTGACAAAAAGCTTAGAATTAATTATCTCTTTGAGCAAATTTATGAAACAGATGATTTTTTTCTAGAATCACAATGTTTGCTGCACAATAAAAATAACAAATTAAAACCATTCATTTTAGGCAGTATGAAAATGGACCAAATTTTAAATTCTATTCAAATAGATTATAAAGAATTTTTTTCACACATAGTTAAAAGTGTCAAAATTCTAGCTGGCAACAATATATTTGTGACCGAAAAGAGCATAGAATTAAAAGGCTCTAATTTGGCAATGATCGTAGCACAAAACATCGTTCTACCCGAGGCTCTCAAAATAGACACATCGGGTCAAAATGGACAAGAGTTCAAGAATGATCAGGCACTTTCATTTTCGTCAATTAAACATGAGGCTGAACCTTTGACTTGTGGTAAAAATGGTGTGAATGGATTTGATGGAGCTAGTGGCCAAAATGGTGGTCACATTTATTTAAGAGCTGAAAATCAAATAATTAATTTGGACAAAATAGAGCTATTGAATAGCAGAGGAGGAAATGGAGCTGTGGGACAAAAGGGAGGCAATGGTCAGAAAGGTGGCAAAGGCCAGGATATTGGCGATGCAAAGGCCGAAGATTTTTCCATGTGTGTTAGAAATCCGGCATTTTCGGCAGCGTTTGCTCGTGAGCCCGGCTTTTCGCTTGAAACGGGCGATTTTACTCTGACAAGTGAAATAAGTGGGAATGGAGGCGATGCAGGTCAAGCTGGTTTTGGTGGCCAAGAGGGCCTATTTGGCCAAATAACACTAATCCATTGTGATGACAATTTGAGCACAAATGCTGATGTGAATAGTGCTGAATCTAAATTTGAGTCAAGTGCCAGTCTAAAGCCATTTCTTGATAGTCTAATTTCGAATAATAAAATTCTTGTCGAAAATGGAAAGCAGGGAACAAATGCCGAAATAAATGGTGTATATGGTGGTGATGCTGGCGAGCCGGGCACTTATGGAAGCGACAATGTAATTTACGATAGTTGTTTGTTTAGAAAGAAAGTAAATTTAAAGGGAGATTATAGCAATTATCTTGGAAATGGAGGCACTGAGTCCATATTTGAAAAGCCGGACTCATATGCGCTTAATTCAGTCGTATACATTTTAACTAGACTAATTGGATTTGTTTTTATTGGAGCTCCGTGGATCATGGTTCCTCTTTGTGGCTATTTTATTTATGAGACTTTTTCTGGTCTTAAGGTCCAACAAAGACAGTTAACGGCAGTTAAAAACAAAAATCATAAAGGCGAAATTCATTTTAAAAATAGATATTGTGACAAAAAGCCCATTAAGCAAGAAAGCGATATGACTGAGAGACGTAGGACCGATAAGAGCAAAGGAAAAAATGGAGAAAAAAGTCAATTGAAAAAAGAGACTTCTAGACAAGAGCATAGCAAAGCGTCCGCTTCTAAAAATTTGTTCACAGACAATGCTGAAAATGCTTTGGACATGAAAAAAATAATGCAGCTTGAACAGGATCATTCCAAAGAGCAAACAATTGAATCATTGGAGAAGCGAATAAAAAAAGATAAAGAACATAGTGATAAACTAAGCGAAACATTGAATCAAATTGAGAAAAATATGCAAGAATTAAATTTAAAAAAAGAATCTGTCCTAAACAAATTAGAACAAAATCAAATTGAGCAAAACAATTATCGAACACAATTGGAAGAAACAAATCGTTCAATAGATGAATGTGAAAGTGAAGAACGAGGTTTACAAAATCAGTATTTGAATGAAACATCGTCATATCTTGATTTGATCAAGCAAAAGTCGGCCAAACAAATTCAATTTGATTTGAGTGTTAGTGAAGTGAAATGCAAATATGAAGTAAAAAGTGCCATTGGTGTCAGTTTTACACAAATTAAAAGTCACATTGAATTAACAAGTGAACAATTATCGAACGAAAGAGCTTGTGTTATCATGAATTTGAAAAAGGTTGAGAATGAAAAAAAATCAATTGCAAATAAACTAAATGATTTATTAGTACAAGAGTTGGATAATGTTAAATTTCAATCGGATCAAATTAAAGAAATAAACAAGTTGAATGAAATACAAAAGAATGTTTTGAATAAACAAAATGAAGAGAAAAAATCTCAGCTAAGCCAAGAGACGATGTTGATCAAAGAATTCAAGACTGAAAGCAAAACCAGCTCTCAAAAAACAAAACCAGAATTAATTCAAATTAGTCAACGTTCAATTTCCAATCAAAAATACGAAAGTCTATTCGGTTTTTTTTCCAAATTTAGTTTGTTTAAAAAAGCTCCAAGCTTAAAAGATCTAATTGAACATATAGAACAAACACAGTGTTCGATCAATTCAAATGATATGCTTGGAAAACTGGAATTTGTGATTGAAGTTTTGCCATTTTTGAAAAAAAATGAGCAATTTCCTGAGCTAATTAAAATTTTTAATACAATTGTAGAGAATAATTCAATGTTCACAATTCTTTATAAACAAATTGCTCTCAATTATTGGTCTTTGGAAGATGTTGTTGATTTTGAAACAATCCAAGCAAATGGTGATGATAATGAGGAAGATGGTGATAAAATTGAGTCACTTTCAAAATATAGTCTTGAAGTTTTTTATACACAAAGAGATTCTTTGTCCCCTTTAGAACAACTTATATATAACTTTATTGCTAAAAAAACAGCTGCTTTTTACAGTAAGTAATCTATTTTTATTAGTATTATTTTACATAAAATGCTTTTATTTTTTTGTGTAGCTTGGCATTCCCAGGTCGGAAATCTTATTTAAGATCTTATAAGATTGAATTAGACAAAAAATCCATTCAAAATCTTTTACCATTCCTAAAAATTGTCTTTGTTTTTCTTATTTAATAAGATTTTTTAAAACAATTTTTAAGGTTCTTGATTAGAATCTTAACGAATCTAGATGCAAAATTTCTTATAATATCTTTACTTGATCTTAATTAAGATTCTTAAGTCGATTCTTGTAAAGCCTTTGCCTAAAAGTTGTTAAAAGTTCTTTATAAGATCTCATGTTAGTATTTCAAAGTCATTTTAAGATAAGATTTTTCAAGAAAATTTTTTAAGATCTTATTTACTAATCATAAATAATCTTTTGCTATTAAGATAATATTAAGATCTGGTAAGTTATAAGAATATAATATATTAAAAGTCTTAATAAAAAATAAAATAAGAAGAAAATACGATTTTTGATGGAATTTTATTTCAATGTGTTTTTTTAATAAAATGACTTTAAATATTTAATCGTGTTCATCTTCATTTAGATACTCAATTTAAAAAAAAAATTGTCACTTTCTCATAAATAATACATTTTGATATGATATCATCAGCATAAATTATCAATATATTGTCTGTTTTTTCACAAACTGAAAAAAAATTGTCAAAAATATTGTTCCTCTTTAACGTTTGAAGATTATTTTGAATTCTTACTTTTAAGTCATCAAAAAGACACATCTTAGTCGTTTTTAAAGCAAACAAAAAATTTTCAATCTCTATAAAATGATTTTCCTTCAACCGTGGACTTTAAAGAATAACTTGAAGTATTTTCACAAGCTTTTTTGTAATTTGTAGAATGAAAAATCAAAATAATAATTTTCATTTAAATTTACTCTTAATGAAATCACTTGTTTGGTTTCTCTAAGAAAAAATAATATTCCAAGATAATAAGTTTTCATTTAAATACAATTAAATTATAATTAAAGATCTTATATGGATCTTTTAAGAAAAAAAAGTCTTAATTTTACTTTTTTTTTCCTAGTCTCTTATAAGATCCGTTACCGAACCATGCAAAGTTCTGTTACTGAAAGTATAAGATCTTGTTTCAAGTTTTAGAATTTTTGAAGTCTTAAAATAGGTCTACAAAGTGTATTAGTTGTTATACAGATTTAAATGTATGGAAAAGCTTTGCAATTAAATTTAATCATTTTTTAATGCATGTGTAGTTTTGCAAATCTGCAAAAATTCTGCAGAAATCTAATTTAGATGATACAACCTTTCTATCGGTAGATGTTAAAATCATCCAGTTTTTTAATCCCCAAAAAATTATTTCCTTGAAAATTATCCAGTTTTTATAATAAGAAAAATTATCCTGTTTTCTTATCTAAGAAAAATTTCCCATTTTGAAAATAAGAAAAGTTTCCCGTTTTTTTTAAGTCAAAAAAAAATAATGAAATTATCCTTTTTTTAATCCCAAAATAAGAATAAGAAAATTTTTCTGTTTTTTTAATATCAAAAAAAAATAAAAATATTATCCCTTATTTTTCAGAAATATAAAATAAGAAATTTTTAAGGCAATTTTAATTATTTTTTAATATAAAAAAAAATAGGCAATAATATAAAAATTAAATTAATGAAAAAATTTTTCTACTCCTTATATTTAGGACTACTTGAATATCTGTCCAATAAATCCAGGTCTTTTCGTTGATTTTCTTCACCTCTTAATTTACTGATCAAACTTGCTTTTGCTAAATCTCGGTCCATTTTTAACACACGTTGTTTGTTAGTGCCATTTTCTCCCACAACCTCTTAGCTTCATTCTTGATATCCGAATTTGTTAAACCTTCTATTCTCTCATCAATTGCTCTTTCAACACTTTCTTGATCATCTCGTTTGGTTTGTCTCATTCTTTCAAAATTCTCACTATTTTTAAGCGACTTAATTATATAAAAAGAATAGTTATTATCACCCTAATAAATACCTGACATAAAAGAAAAATTCTTGAAATACTTCAAAAGAAATAAGATAATTTTCTAATTTATCAAAACGGGATAATTTCCTTATTAAAGAAAATGGGATAATTTTTTTATTTTTATATTGGGAAAAAAAATTAAAACATATTTCAAAAATACTGCAACTTGGTGCAACTAACTTTGTTGCATGTTTTTACTTTTCTAAAAAAAAAAGCTTTGTTTTTTTTTTTACTAAAAAAATCAATAATCACTTAAAATCTTATTGATGTTTAATTATTTGTCTTTAATTTTCATTAGAAAAATGATTTTAGGTAAAAAAGGTATTTTTCTAGAAATAATTTATTTCATCGAAATTATATTTATTTTTATCGAAAGGAATTTTGTTTTCTTTTTGCGTTTGAAATACCTTTCTAAAGACAAATTATAATTCTAAGGAATTTTATTTGAGTATAATTAATATTCAAAGAAATAACTTGTGATTGCAAAAATAAAGTTATTTCTTTGAAATGTTACTAAAATACTAAAATCTTACTTAATCAGTTTAATAACTATCTTTATTTAAAAACTAAGGTATTGAAAATTTAAATTCAACCAAACAACTCCTGAGGGACTATTTTGATATGATCGAGAAAATAGTTAGTTTTGAATACACTGGCTTAAAAGTTTTAAAAAAATCAGCAAACAATTTCTACAGACTTTTTATTAAAACATTTTTTGCCATAATGGAAAAAGAAGATTTCGATTACAAAGAATTAGAGCAGATTTTGATTATTTTAAGCATTTTAAATGACAACATTCGACAATTAAACAGCTTTGAGCTTTGGTCAAAAAAAAACCTCTTCAAACATCAACTAAACATGTTAGATTTCTTTGCTCCAAATATTGAATTTTGTCTTAGCAATTTAAAATACATATCCAGTTCATTAGAAGATTCATCATTGTCAAACTCAAAAAAAGAACTTTTAGGAAATTATTTATTTTCCAAGTTGGTTCATGTTTTAAATAATAAAATGAAAAGAGAGGATTTTGAAAAAATTAAACAAAAAATAAATGAAACAAAAATTGAGAATTCAAGTGACAAAAGTATACTTATTGAACAATTCGAATCAACTAGCAGCAGTAGCAAATATTCTGGTGTTAGCTTAGACAATTTTGTACTCAGGTACAAATGTAGACTTGATTTAAAACAGAACGCAACTTTGTCTTATGTGACACAAAATGTTATTCAATACTGTTTGGAATCAAACGATTTAAACGAAATAATTGATATATTAAAAGAATTAATATTTTTAATCAATTTTGAATATTTAAGCCATGAAGAAACAATGGTCATTTTAAAAAAGCTAACTAAAACTATTGACGGTCAAAAAGAGTCGATTGAACTTTTTTTGGTCAGATTGGCCAAAATTTTAAGCACCAAAGCTGAAAGTGAATTAGTTAACAAGGTAAATAGCTTTGAATTCAATAGAATATTTTATGATTGTGTTAAAAACAGAATTAAAAACTCTACTGGATCATTTATCAATCAAACAAGTGCTTTAGTTGCTTTTTATGAACAAGTGAATAGATTATTGACTAATAATCAAAATGAGACCAAATCTGAAGAAAACGAATTTGAAAAAAATGTAACATCGATACTGAATTATACCAATCAAATTGTAACTATCCAAAATGTGTCAAATAGTGAAATTAAATTGTTGAAGAGCATTTGTTCGAAAATTGATGAAAATATGAATTGCTTTGAAATGGTTGAATTTATTCTATTTGATTTGGCCATTATTCAATCTAGTTTGTTTTCATTAACGAGTAAAGACAAAAAAGATAAAGAAAAACAATTCAATTATATCAAAGAAAAAGTTGAAAATTTTGAAAAATCAAACAATTTATTAATAAATTCAATAAAACAACATGTACAATCGATTGATGAGAATTTGAGCAAAAACAATCAAATTCAATCGATGATGAAAAATTTGGACAATGTTGACATGTTTGTGCCTTATTTGTCTAAATTAGTGATTTTAAAGAAATACCAAGATAGCTATTTATTAGAAATAATCGATTCAAGTTTAAAATACAAATTCCAAAATGATTGTGACAAACATGTGAATTTTATTTTAGATTGCGTTCAACACAGTTCGAATCTAAAAAAATTAAAAAGTTTATTTCTTGATTTAGCTATACAGCTAGAGATTGATCAGCTTTTTCATCGAGATAAAATTGATTGTATATTTAGTTTATATGATATTTTAAATAAAGAATTAGATACGAATTGTGAAATTTCACAATATATAGACAAATTTGAGAGAAAAACAAAATCAGCTTTTGTTCAAATTTGTGATAATTTAAGTAAAAAATGTCAAATTATAAGCGCAAAGCAAATAAACGAAAATGTTGAGCAGACTGTTGAGTTAATTAATCAAATGTCGAACAATTTATCAAAAAATTTGAATATCAATATGCTTCAATTGGGTGATTTGTTTAGAATGATTGTAAAAATAAAGGAATTTCTTAATCAGTTTAATTATGAAATCAATATTTTAGCATCGGAGGTTGAATTGACCAAATCAGAAAAAAAAATGGTAAACATACTGAAAAAATCAATAATTTACTTTCAATATGAAGGTCTAATTAATTTAAGATTTTTTTAAACATTATATATATATATAGATGCTATTTTAAATCGTTAAATTAAGACCAAAAAAGAAAAAAGAAAGTTAGTTTTAAATCATCACTTCCTTCATTTATGGGGTATTCAAGGGTATAGTGAATTTCAAATTCAAATTGAACATAAATTCTTCATTTTTTAATATATATTAAAATTAAAGTTGATAAAAAACATTAAAAAAGTATTAATAAAAATGTTATATTAGTATCACTACGCACTAGATTTCTTTTGAACACACTATTTGAAAAAGGTTTTGAACAAATTGAACAACAATTAACATACTGCACTTTTTTTACTTAAAATAATTTTTTTCATGTATTGATTGATTAAAGATTACGAATCAATACGATATAAACAGATTATTGGCTTGATTTTTTAAAAAATCTTAATTAAAAATTCTATTTTAAGCAAAATATGAGCAACAAAGTATGTGGCACTTTGTTGCAGTATTTTATCTAGTATTTTTAATTAAATTTAATTTTACTAAATCAAATAATATATAATTTTTGCTTATCTTGTAATCGAAATTTACAAAACCTTTTTCAAGTAGTGTGCTCAAAAGAAATTTTGTGAGTGGTGATACTAATATTACATTCTTATTTCAATAGTTTGCAAAAATCAAAAATGAATTTTTTTTTTGATTATATGTTTAATGTTTTGTTTAATTTTTTAAAAATTCAAAACTGGCAAATTGAAGATTTTGATCTAAATTTTATGATCATACTCAAAAATATTTTTTTTATAGTTAAAACAAATAATTCACAGACATTTTATGTTTGTATTTGAGCATAGTTATTAAAAATTGATCATAAACGGCAAAGTAAAATTATTTCTCAATTTTCAATTTTATTCTTATGTGATTGCAAAAATAAAGTTATTTCTCAAAAAATTTAAATGCGCAATTTTATTGGATTGCATATTTTCAATTTTTTTAAATTGAATTTGAAAGTTTTAGAAGTTAAAAAAGTGTGGATAGTGCAATCCAATGAAATTGCGCATTTAAATTTTTTGAGCAAAAAAGAATAAAATTGAAAATTGAGAAATAATTTTACTTTGCCTCATAAACTTCAATTTGCGTTCATATCTTTTATTTTTTTGGAAGGTTGTCTGGAATGCATCGACCCATTTTTAATGTTAATTTAATTTTTCATGTTATGTTAATCGATTTTCTGAACAATCGAACAAAATAATATGTTTAAAAATTAATGACTTAAGAAATAATTGAAGACCGCCTGGGTTCAACATGGTGCAAAATTCATAATTGCATTTTTAAGTATATTTTGGTAAAACTCCGCAAAAAATAATAATTATTTGATAAGTTTTGCAGAGACTTTGACTATCGATGCAAATATGTATGTTGAACTCTGTTGCATTTAAAGATTTATAAAAGGCCTTTTTAAAAGATAAAACCAAATTTCAGAAAACTAAGAAAATTTTCTCAATAAAAAAAATTCGACCATTTTGAATTAATACTTTTTTTTTATTTATTTATTTATTTAAAATTTAAAAATAACCAACTTTCGCCGGTAGGCCGCCCGAAGATAGATCGTTCCCCTTTCGGCAAATTTAGTTTGCATTTTTTTCTTTTGTGAGTGTGACAATTTTTAACTTTTTTTTTTCCTCTAAGGTTAAATGTATTTTTAAATCTAATAACTAAAAAAATATTTAAAGGCTATTTTATCTCATTTTGTCATTAAAAAATGAATTTTCTTCAAAAAGGAATCTATTGCTAAATTTTGTTTATATTTTAGAATAATGATGTTATTGAAACAATGGATAATTGCTTAAAAAGTCAAAGTATCACAAATGAAAATAATTTTTTGATTAGATTAATTCCCCATTCTCAGGCAAAGTTTGACATTTATTTGTGCTTTTTGAACCTAAAACTCATCAACGAAACAGAATTAAATTTAAAAGAATTGGAAGATTATGTTTTGATAAAAATTCATACAGATGAAAGCCAGGAAATTTTAGAATTTTTTACCAAAATATATTATGTTGTTGAAGATAATTGTCTGGAAAAAATCTTCAATTTAAAGGAAAATTTAATCGAAAATTTGGAAAACAAAAAAGTCCAATTAAATAAAACACAAAATTCAATTTGTCAAAAATGCATTTCAAAAGTTAACCAAAATCAACATTTAACTTTATCAAATCGAATAAATTTTCTTAACAGTTTATTCAATAAGTTGCTGACTGTTGAATGTCAACTAAGTATACAACAGAAAATATTATATATGGAAAATTTAGGAAATAAAATTGAATCAATGAAAACCTATAATGATATTGAAAGTTATCTAATAGATTTAATAAACTTAAAAAATTTTAAAAATTTGTCCACCATATTTGATCAAAAAATGAACAATTTATTTAAAGATAATTATGAAATATGCAGATGTTTGGACGATCTATTCGATATTCTTTTCACTAATTCAAACAATATTTTGAGTCAAATAATTCAATCGACAAAAATTGAACAACAAGCTGAATATTTAAAATTATCCATATGTTTGCTCAACTCTTTTTATTTTAGATACCTTAATCAACAAGAAACAATAGAATCATTCAGAATCGAATTGCTAAATTCATTAGATCAACAAACAATAAATAATATGTCCCTAATTGAACAATTGAACCAGATAATAATCAAAAATTGTTTTAAACTAAACGACTATCAAAATTATGAACAACAAGATCAATGTGATAATTATTTCAATTTATTGACAGAAAAAATATGTTTAACATTTGAAAAAATTGAGAAATTTTTTAAAGATATTAATTCAGTTGTTTTTAATGATCCAAATTTTAATGTTTCCAAAGTCTCATTTTTAATGCAAATTGAAAGAGATGTTAAAGATATGGCTGCAAACTTTCATACACTGAAAACAAATGATGCTATTGAAACTGTTGATAAATTGGTTAATAAAATTGAAAAATTAGTATCAGATACTTTCAAAAAAACGAGTTTAAAGGAACAAAAAACTCGTGCTGAACAAATAATATCTTCGCATGACTCGAAGCAAATAATTGATGAACTTAAAATTGACACTCTTTATTTGTTAGATGAAACGGTTTTCTATTTTCAGACCAGTTTGGCTCATACATGTTTGACGTTGAAGCTTGAAGAAGTTAGCCAGGCAAACAAAATTAATCAAGCATGCTACGAACAATTAAAAAATGGAATCAATTACTTAGTAAAACTAAAAGACTTGAGACTAGGTTTTTTTTCGTTTCACTATTTGATCACCTATTTGGAAAGTTCAATTGATCAAAATGCTGCTCCAATTGTGCATGTAGACAATTGGTTTATTGACTTGATGTTTATAGTCTTTTCTTTAAGTTCACCAGATAAAAAAAAATACATTGAAACTTTAATTGAACAATTGAACAATTCAAATATTACAAAATATTTTACTCAACTTGATTTCATTCTTCCACTTTTGTCATCTAATTTACTCGATAAAGATAAAATTAAAAATGCTTTAGTCAAATTTGCCAACAATCCTTGTGAGTTTAGTGCAGACATTTGTTTTATTTTATTGAAATTCTATCATACAAAATATGCAAATTACCAAAGTGAACGATACAATTTTTTTATGAGGCGTATATTAAATTCTTTTAAAAATGTTAAAAAATTAAAGATGATTAATTTCTATTTTGAATGTGACGATCATCTCGAAAAACACAATTCCATTAAAAGTTTATTTTCTATTAAGAGCTATCTGTGTGACATTCTGTCCCCACACGAGTTAGAACTGTTAAAACACATGCAACCGAGTTCAGTAATCAATGATATATTGGACAAGCATTGTGATTACATTTGGAGTGAAGTTATGGAAAGCATGTTTATTTCAATAATGAGCAATAAAATTTTGAATGATGAGAAAAATGTAATATTGGAAGAAATTCAACATTTAGAGGACGATAAAATAAGTATAGAAAGCAATTTGAAACAGCTAGTAGATTGTTCGTATTTTTCTCAATGCAAAGAGAGTTTTAATTTTTTAAAATCCAAAATAAAAAACCATCAAGCTCTAAATTCTATTAAAAATTTAAAAACAAATTTAATCCTAAGCAATGAAATTATAATTGATAAACATATTTGGATTGGATTTATTGATGAATTGACGCGCAAAAATTTACATTTAGATAAAACTATAAAATTGTTGTCTCTGTGTCGTTATTTTTATCCCAAAGAAAAACATTTTATTGAACTTGTGAAAAACTGTGAGCCAAAATATTTGATAAGCTATATTTTACTAGAATCAGTCAAAAATTTGTTTTCGACAATATTGTCACATTCGTCGACAAATTTCCAAACCGATTTGGCTTCAATGTGTGAGTGTGTGGAATCAAATTTTCTTGAAGGAGACAGTGATAATGAATATTACTTAGAATGGCTCGCTTCTATACTCCTAAACGAAATACACAAAAAAACAAAACTACAAAAAAGTGAAATTGAAGCAATAAAGAATACGCTACACAATGGTTTTTGTTTAGGCATTAATCAAACAGGCGGGCAAGTTATTTTGAATAGAATTGAAAAGGTTCCAATTCTAAAATGGAACAATTTGATTAAAATAGAACTAGTAAAAAGAGAACTTAATAGGCCTAATTGTGACAAGTTGGCCAAAGACATTGTTTATTTAGAAGATGTGCGTGGTACTAGTCTAGTAAATGAACTAGTGCTTGTTTTAAAAAGTGTTGCTCTCGATCAATTTACTCTATCTACTGTGGTTGAAAAATTTAAAAAAAATGAATGGGACTTGAACTTTAAAATAGTTCAATTGATGAAAGAGACTGAGCCCAAGGATTGGATAAGGAAAATTTCTGAATATGATCAAAATGAGAAAAAAAAAAGAGATGTGTGTACAAGAATTGATTGACTTAATGCGTCAAAAAGAAGCTCCAAATGAAGCTAATTACAATATACGTGATTTGATATGTGTCAATCGAGAAATCAACAGTCAGTGTCTATTGGAACAAGCTTTGAATCAAATTCAAATAAAACAAAATTTTAAATCAACAATTACAGTTACAGACATTGCCAAATCTTTTGTTGAATACGATGAATCCGATGTTAAAAATTGGACAAATGCTTACAAACTATTGTCCAAAGTAAATGTAGATAGCATACTTTCAACTGAAGTTATTGAGCTTTGTTGTGTTTTGTCCCGTAGCTCAAAGTTAATATTTGGTTACGAACTACGTTCAACACAACTAATAGCACTGATATTATTTATCGATGCTATGCTAAAGAGAACTGGTCGCTTGGCAAACATATCAACTGGAGAAGGCAAGTCTGTCATTACAATTGTCACAACAATAGCTCATTTGTTGATCCGCGGAGGCACTGTAGACATTCTGACTAGCTCTGAATTGTTAGCTGAGCGAGATGCCATTGAGAGTGAGCATTTTTTCAATTTGTTCAATTTAAAAGTGAGCAATAATTGCGATTTGGAGGCCAGTCAAAATGAATCTGTGCGCCAAAATCGCTATCAGAATAATCAAATAATTTATGGTGTTATTGGAAATTTTCAACGTGACCTTTTGCTTACAAAATATTATGGCAAGCCTATTCGTAAAGAGTTGGCCACTTGTTTAATTGTAGACGAAGTGGATAGCATGTGCATAGACAATATGTGCAATACATTGTATATATCGCATCAAATAGCTGATTTAAAGTATTTGAAAGATGTTTATGTGTACATTTGGCAAGCAGTGAACATGTTCGACACTGCTTACTACAATGTTAAAAATGTGGAAAAAATAAAGTCCTTTATCGAGCTTAAAATAAAAGAGTCACAAATAGTCTATCCGGCTAGTTTACAAGAAATGATTGATCGCAAAATAAAACTTTGGATTGAGAATGCTTATTTGGCTAAAACATCAATACAAGAAGGGGATCAGTATAGTATTATAAGCAAAGGTCGTCAAACTGAACAAGTTGTAATCAACGACTTGCGAACAGGCATTGAACAATTGAATTCACAATGGAGCGATGGTCTGCAACAGTTTATTCAGCTCAAACACTTCAATAAACTGAATGAAGAAAGCCTCAAGTCAATTTTTATGTCTAATTATATTTTTTTTAAACAGTACAACCACAATATATTTGGCATGACTGGAACACTTGGTGCTAGTGAAGAAAGAGATTTGCTTTCAAATGCGTATGGTCTAGATTTTTTTCATTTGCCCAGATTTAAAAAAGATATCAATGTAAGACATGACGATTTTTTACTTGCCACCAGATCAGCTTGGCTTAATAAAATAAAACAATCAGTTAACTCATATTTAGCTAATAATCGTATAATTGATGAAAATGAAATTGATGAAAGCAAAAATATGCTCAAGTCAAAACTTAAGGACAATGAACATTCGTCACGAAATATAGAAAAATTAAAAATTAAACTGAATGAAGCCAAATTGAAAATAATTGATGAAACTGAATTGAGTGTAAAAGAAGAAAAATGTCGGTTAATGGACACACAATTGTTAAATTTAGTAAAATCAAAAGAAGAAAATGAATTGTGCATTGAGAATATAAGAGATGTATTGGGCGAGGATAAAAGTCGTAATAGTGGTGCTAGAGCAGTTCTAATAATTTGTAAAAATAAAAAAGACGTAAATGATGTGGTACGGAATCTTTTGGTAAATCATAAACATTTGTATGATTTTTATGGCAAATTGGACGGTTTAAGAAAAGTCGAAGGGCTATCTAAGCGTGTTGCTACTGACATACGTCAATTAAGACCAGGCGATATTGTAGTCGCTACTAATGTGGCTGGTCGTGGCACTGATTTTAGATTAAGTAATTTACTGCTTAAAAATGGTGGGCTGCATGTTATTTTGAGCTATATACCTGAAAATGAACGAGTTGAACTGCAAGCATTTGGTCGTAGTGGTCGCAAAGGACAGCCTGGTAGTGGCAACTTAATTGTCTATGATAAACGCTTGTTTTCTAATCATGAGTTGACTGTTGACTTGTTAAAACAAGAGAGAGATGCGCATGAAGAAGAACGTTTGATGGAAATTCGAAATAAAATGATACCTAGAGTGGTTATAGAGAAGAAGCTGTTCGAAAAATTTGAAATTCTACAGGAAAAAGTTAATCAATACATTAAGAAAAAAGAATATGATAGCAGGCTCAATCAACTTCAAATCAAGTCTTTGCATAACAAATGGGCACTTTGGCTCGAAAAAATGAGTTCCCTTATTAACAATGTTTATAGGTCGAATGAAAAAGAAAAAGAATTATTCAATTGTTTTGATAATTTTGCTGACCAAATAGATAAAGATTGCTATCGTGATCAAAATGGTATTCAGTGTTTAATAGATGAACCTAGCGAATTAATCAAATTGGCCAAGTATAACATTTTAAATGAGAACTATGATCAGGCAATTAAAAACTGTGATGCTATTATTGACAATAATTGTATTGAAATGTGTGCTTTTGCATATTTATACAAAGCTATAGCGTTGTTTAGGCCAGTGAAAAATATTGGCATTGAAATAATAGATAAAAAAGCCCAGAATTTTAAAGGCGGTTTTAAAATTATTTCCTATAGTGTCAAACAAGACGGCATGCATCTACTTAAAGTATCTATTGAATTGCTTGAAAAAGAAATGCAACGCATTCAAATGAGAAGTCAAGTATTGTGCAATATAGGAAAAGAAAATATTAAATCTGGTATTGGATCAAAAGGTGATCATTTTTCAAAAAGCAATGCCAATGAAATAACAGTCCTTCAAATGCATTTAAATGCAGCTCAATCTGCTCTGAAGACTTCGATTGATTGTGAAAAATTGTCTAATTGTTTGAATAGTACAAAATTATTCGATAGACTTGGTGATATTGATGAAAAAAAAGCAAACGACATTAAGAAAAGTCTTTTTGAAGCAATTGTTAATGATTGTCAATCAAACAATTTGATTAAAAAAGAAAGATTAAGCAAAAAGTGTACTTTAAAATGTCACATTAATTTTAAAAACAGAGAAAAAATAGTTAGAGAAATTATTGGAGAAGAATTGATAAAAAAAGCGCTTAAGACATCGGAATGTTTTGTTCTTAACCAATTTGATTCTTGTCTAGAAAAAAAATTAAAATTGAATAGTGTTGATTTTAGCAAAGAAATATATATAAACGATTTTATTGATTCATCTGGCTATAAGCATGTCAAATTGCCATCACAATTTTTCTACTTAAAAGAAAAACTAATTAAACAAATAGAAAATGCTAATGAAAAAACAACAAAGGAACGTGAGAACATTGTTATTAACCTGAGCAAAGAATGTATTAGTGTGAACAAAATTTTTGATATAATAAGCGAAAAATTTTGTCTTCAAAGTGTTAAATGCGTTTACTTGCACAAAGAGTCTGATAAATGCTTGAACAATGAAACTTTTTGGTCAAATGATGTATTTGGCGAATGGGCAAATTTGATTAAAACCATTTTGAGCTCAATATTTGAAAATTTGAATCAATGTGTTGAATATTCTAATTTAATAAAGTTAATGGGAAAAAAAAAAGCAAAAAAATCTATTTATTAATGTTGATAGAATTGTCAATTATTTGCTTGATAACAACTTTTTAACTTGTGAAGAAAGATTTAAATTTGCGGATGAAAAACAATCTAGCATAAACGAATACAAGAGTTCATTGCACTTTAGACACGACATAAATTCATCTAATATTAGGCCAAGTGTTGAACTCGTCGATTTTAGTGATTTTATAAGACTACAAGAAAATAAAGAAGAAATAATTCAATTTTTTGAAAATAAATTAAAAAATGAACAAAAAGTAATTAATAGAAAAGAATTTGAGGAAAAGATTTTCGATCAAAATTCAGACGAGTTTTCATATGGATTCTTGAAAATCTTACTTACATTCAAAAAAATCTTCAAAAGCCTGAATGAATATTTAGACATTGATTTGACTACAAGCAATTTGGATGAAAATGAAATAACTGAAGTGAATAACATTGTGTTAGAATTGGCCGATTTAAAATATTTTACAAAACAAAACATAAGTCTAGCTCCTCTTGATTCGTTAATTGAATATTTTCAAAATGAAAAAGTAATCAAAGGCAAATGCTTTAAATTTAAATCTCAATTAAGTCCTGGAAAGTTAGCCGAAGAATTCAAAAAAAAAATAAAAACTTATGCTCAAAATCATGTGACTAAGCTTATTGATGAGTTTATAGACAATGGTCAATATTTGACAGAATCAGATTTAAAAGATTTAAAATCGACAATTATGGATAAATTTGTCAAAGAAAAACTTATAAGATATGATGAAAAAGACATATTGAAAAACATTAAAATGAAAACTCGTAAAAGTGATATTGAACAAATGGTTAGTCTAATTGAATCAAGTCTAATGGATACAATTGGAGCATTTAGACTAAACGAAAAATGCTACATAACTTGCAATCTATTAAGTAATATTTTAAAAGAAACAAATTTGCCAAGAGAAGCCAATGAATTTATACAAGACGACAAAGATCTTTTTTTTCTTTTAATAAATACAATAGTCCTTGGACTTGGAGGGCAGTATTTTTAATGGCCTTTGGCTGTGCGCAAATATGTGCAGGCTGTTTACTAATTGCATATCCGATTCTCGGGCCAATCTCTTTTCACATTGGCTCAGGTCTGATATCAGAAGGATGTGGTGACATCATTTTTGCACTAAACAATGCAGGAAATATATCCAAAAGTAGTTATTTAAAACATAAGTTATTGAGTATGCTAATTACATGTGTTTGTGTTGGAATTAGTGGGTATTTGTCACGCGCCAGCTCGGTAGCAATGACTAGTAGTAAAACAGTTCAAGAGCAAGCTATTCGCTTGAGTGTTCAGTATGCTAGCAAAGAGAGCTTTTTTATGACCTCGCGAGCTATTGCTAAAAAAGCTTTACTCGAGATAGGCAAATGTGTCATTGACTATTTTAAGGGTGTAGCTACCAATATTCTTTCTTCATTGACATCGGATCTTTTGAAACAAATGCTTAGCGAATTTTCTGAAAAAATAATCTCATTGATTAAACTAGATCAATCATACAACAATTCGATAAAAAACTTGCAAACTAACTTAGAAAAATTGTGTCATATAGTGAAAAAAAAATCCTACAGACAAAGTAGTATGCAAATTTTGGATGAAAAATTGAAAGAATCAATTCAACAACATAGTGATACATTGAATAATAGAATAGAGAACATGCTTTGTCAGGTTGCTGGTCCATTGTCACGTCAAATAGAGGAATCGTTCAAAGTGATTCAATACTCTGGTCTTAATGTCAATAATCAAAAACAAATTAGCAATAGTAAGGCTAAGTATCTAATCTATATCGCTAAACTTATAAACAAAGTGATGAAGTTTATCAAAGCTGTTAATATCGCTTTTGATATTATTTGCACAGGCAGAGACATAGCCAAATTGACTAATGATAAAATTTCTAAAAAAATAAATAACATTATTAACAATTCAAATAGAACTAATAGTAATCAAGCTCACACTCAAACAGAGTTAGAAACACAACAAACAAAAACATATGAGAGTCAACAAATTGTTTTGATCGAGACTAGGCAATCAGCGAATAGTGCACGAAATTTGATTAAAAAAAAAAAAGAAGACGAAAGCGAAGAAATAAAAAATGATATTGAAAACACAGAGAATAATGAAGTTATTCAGCAGCCAACTGAATTAGATAAAGAAGAATTGCTGGAAATAGAAAAACAAATCGAAGGTGTAAATCAGAGCATTTTGGACACTATTTATAAGAAAATTGAACTAAATATTGTTAAGCCAGCTTTTTCATCTTTGATTAATTTTTCTCTTAGGTCTTTGTATAAAAAATTAGATGATCGTTTAGGTAAAGACTTGGAAGATTTAAAGAAAAGATCTTTGGCATATGGCGAATATCAGACTAGATATAAAAACAATCCAAAAGAGACCGGCATCGAAATGGATATGATAAAAGATTTTCTAATCAATGAGCTAGACAATTTGCCATTTGACTCGCCAATATTAGAAATAAACTTAGACGATGCCCAATGTGGCAAAGTAAATATAATGGTGGATGGTAAGATGAGAGAACTTGAATTATCTAATCAAAACGATCGTCAATTTATTCGTGATCATATAGGTGCACAAGGAATTAGATTTTTTACCACACAAAATGGTATTAGTTTATCTAGGCCTAATTTTATAAATTATATTAGTTCAATTAATCCTGAGAAAAAATTCACTCAATATGATTTAACTTTGCTAGCTAATCAATACAATATGAATATTAAAGTAATAACTGGCAATGAAAAAGAGACGACAATTGAAACAAATAATCAAGATGAGAGTAAAGGCGAGCTTTGTGTCAGCTTAATTGACGGACATTATAAACCTATGGTAAAAAATGCCGATAGCAAATATGTATTGGTAAGTGATTTGGTAAGTCCGGACAATCAATGTGGTCCTTATGCATTTTTCTATGCTATGAGAATGAATAAGTTAATTAATGAAAAACAAATGTCGTTTGATGATGCCGACAAACAGACTAGAAATGATATTGATTTAGAAGTAAAAAATATGGTAGAAAGTATGAAGGCGTATGCACTTAATTCAGAATCTTCATGGAAGCTATATGTTGGCCATGATCTTGAAGCAACGTCTATAGTAGGCGGAAACAAGCGAATTGAGAATAGCTTACCATCTGGTGAATCTTATTTTAATGGCAACAATATAAAAATTGAGCAAATTAATATAAATAATATCAGTGAAGACATCCAACAAGTAGATAAAACTCTTGACAGATTAATTGAAAAAGCTGAGAAATATAAAGATGAAAATGATAGAGAAACAAGAATATTTATGCAACACAATAAACATAAGCCGATTTGGAACAAAACAAAAGAGGGTATGAAAACACAAATGATGATTGGATTTGTAATTGTGAAAACAAAACACGGTAAAGAAAAAAAATTGATTTTTGCTTCGGGCAGTGAACCATTATATAGTAAACAATTGACTGATCAGGAAAAAACAAAAGAAAAGCTGCAATTTAAAACAGAAAAAAAAGGATTTGAATTTATAAATATAGGCTTTGAAGATAAAAATTTAACACCATGCGCTGCCTAAAAAGCTATAGAATATATCAAGACTGAAATTGGACTAGAGAATTTAAAGTCATTTGAATTGGGAGAAATCTTTTACGAATATAAGAATAATGGAAATCGAAATCAACCAAACACGAATGGAAAATTATTTGCCAAATCATGTGATAATTGTGTAAGTTATTTCCAAAATGAAGATAATAAAGCCAGTCAAAACTAGATTTAAATTTAAAATAGAAATTTTCAAATTGAATAAATAGTTTAAACTTGATATTTCTAATTATGTCTATTTAAAAATAAAATGAAGAAATTTAATAAATTTTCTCAAGCTTAAAAGATGCCATTTTTCAGTAATTATTCTTTTTTTTTTTTTTAAACATTTTTTTTTAAATTTTCGTTCTGACTTATCTTTTTTTTACTTAAATCAAACAATTTTGATTTTGAAATTTAAAAATCAAAATTAATGATTAGATAATATGGTAGAAAATAATTATAATAATATTTATAATTTTATTAATCAATATGAAATATTTTTACATTTTTTTTTCTTACCAAAATAAGGATAAAAAAAATCAAAATTAATTTAAAATGTATTTAATTTATTTTAAATAAATTTTTGATCAACTGTAATTCAATATGACAATAATTAAATGCAAGAATGTTTAATTAAAATAGAATATTTTATATAAATTTGCTTTTCTAAATTCCAAATTGCCATAAAACAAAGGCAAATTGAAGTTTCTGATCAAAAGTTTTATGTTCATGCTCAAAATTTATCTTTTATAAAATTTTTAAGATTGTTTGAAATGATAAAACTTAATGCAGAGACATTTTTTCATGTGTAGCAAATTATGTAAACATATATCTGAGTGTTGTGCATAATTTTGCAAACAGAAATTTTTTGCAAAAATGTTCAGTTATAAAATAATAAGTTAAACATTGAATGTTAACTTTGAAAATGTGTTTCTGCAAAAAAATTTAAATATTAAAATAATTTAAAAACATTTTTTAAATGAAAAATATTAAGCATGATCATTTTAATTTGATCATAAACTTCAATTTGCCAAACAAAGTTATCTCTCTTATTTTATCTTAAATTATTTCTAATTAGAATTATGTCTATCACTAGTTTGGTCCAATTTCAAGACATTGAAAATTTTTATAAAAGATTTTGCACACCTATCCAAAATTGTCGTGTCAACTCAAATGTTGTCTTTATTTTTCCCAAAGCTTTTATTGCCAATTCAAGACTTTTTATTGACGCTTTCAAATCATCATCATTGCCAGTTAAACCTTTCAGAGTTTCTTTAATTTTAGCTATTTCTGAATTTGAAATTATTTCTTGGTTTTTAAGATCATTTTTTAAATTTGTCAGCTCTTTTTCTTTTTCATAAAGCTTATCTGAATGATATGAAGATTTTTCCTTTTCCGGGGTTGTGAAGTTGGTTTCAATTTGATCATTTCAATTCAGAAAAACTTGAATAGCTATTTTACTAAAAGAGATAATTTAGTTCTATAAAATGCTCAATTATAAGCAAATTTGCTTAATTCAGTAAAATAAGTCTGCAAAATACTCTGCAATTTTAGGCATTTTGCACGCCATTAAAAAGTATTCAAATCAATTGTGCACTTCCTTTGCAGAATTTTTGCAGACACATATTTTCGGATTAAGCAAAGTTGCTTGAACATTAAGCATTTTACAGAACTAATTATTCCTTATAGTAAAAAAATTATTCAAATTTTTCTGAATTGAAACGATCGAATTGAAATGAACTTCACAGCCCCTCCTTTTCCTCATCTTCATCATTATTGTTTATATCGGTTATTGGAATAAATTTCGAAAAATAACTAAAACTTTTAAGCACTGAAATTATTGGACTGAATATTGAATTGATAATTTGTTGATTATGATCTCTATCAGCTGCTTGATCAATTTTTTTATTAATATTTTTTTTTCTTCGCTAATTTTTTCAAAAAATATCTCTTTATAATTTTAATCAAAATAGGAAGTAATATAAAGTTAACCTGTTTTTTTTATTTATATAGTAAATTCATTTAGACTTTAAAACAACCAAATAAAAAATAAATAAAATGATTTTTTGAAAAATGTTTACAGCAATGTTTACTTCTTGAAATTAACCTAAAACTTTGTTCACATATTTGAGAATTTATACATTCTAATACAGCATGTTTTTTAATATTGTGGTTTTCATGGTATTTTTTTCTTATGTGGTTTCCAAAATGAAATGAATCTATTAAAAAAATTAATTTTCTGTCGTATTATCATTACTGTAATGCTTGATTCAATGCTCATTTAGCTGACAAGATTTATCAAAAATAATAGACTTAAGCTTTGTATCTATTGATTTCAAATTCAAAACTTCTTCAAAGACTTTTTTTAAGTGCATAAGGTTGAGATTTAAATTTTATTCTAGATATTCTCGGCAATTAATTTTATTTCGATGATTTATGATTAAGATAAAATCAACTTTCAAAAAATTAAACAAAATAAATCAAAATATGTAAAAAAATACTGGAATATGAAGCTATTTTTTGATTTTCGCTTGATTTAAAATTCCTATGTTCAAACCAGAAGGAGTCTCTTCACAATAAACATCTTTTTCAAGAGGAAATCGCTTATTTAATTTTTTTGTGAAATATATTTTATTTTTTTTGTAATTCACGAGACCTGTGTTTAAATTGTTAAAAATTGAAAGCATTTAAAATTTTAAACTGATTATTTATCATTCTTTACTCTTTATTTTGAATAGCTCATTTACACTTACTAAACCTGAAAAATCTTAACAAATAAAATCTGAAAAATTAAAACAAATAAAATTTAAAAAAAAAATATTCATATAATCCAATCGAAAGGGTAATAGAGTTGGCTTAATGTAACACCTAATGGAATTAAACGATAAACAACTTGCAACTAACTTTAAGAATCACTTTGAAAAAAATATTGAATTAGATGACATTAAATGCTTAAAACACTTAAAGAACTTAAAAATATGTGACGCTAGGATCATATCAACTCAAACAATGTCATCGATATTTTACCGAACACTTAAAAAAAATTCATATTTTAAATTCATAATCGATGAACAAGTAGTGACTGAAAATAATTGTAAAATAATTTTCTTAGAGAATGGATTTGCAGCTATAAATCAGGTGTACTCACGTTGCCTCAGCAATTTACTAATTAGCATGTGGGCATAAGAATGAAAAAATTCCGATGTCAGGTTTAAAACTTATTTCGCTTTTGATACCAATTTCTCTAAATGAAAATTATGTCGAAGTTTAACTACTTAATAAAGATAATCGTGAAAATTCAGATATTGACAATGATAATGAAAATGAAAAGCATGAAAATATATTAAATTTTTTTAAAGAATCATCTTTATATTTTTAATTTTTTTTCTTTTGTTTTCTTAATTAACATTTAATAATTAAATTTAATTTTTTTTCTATTATTAATTTATTAAAACATTAAAAAACATAAAATTTGCTCGAAAAATTTAAATCTCTTTTAAAAAATGTATTAAGCCCTTACGCTCGCCTGCTTGAAGACTAATTAAGGAATTAGTCTTCAATCAGGCCATCAAAATAACAAGCTGGAACGACAACGAATGCCAATCTATCAGTCAGGATCACGGTCACATGATTTTTGCCGTTCCTTGTAGCTATTTTTTTCGGGATACCTAATAAAAATTTAGACTTTTAAAAAAAATCCTTGACTTGGACTTTAGACAAACTGTGATGTAGTAGCTTTCAGCTGCTAATCACAATGTCAAGTTGGAATGTTTAGCTGACTAAACCTCCCTCTCTAAAATCAAGCTTTATAAACTTTTAAATTTTAACGTTTGTCTATTTTTTTGTTTCTTCTTCTATTCTAATTTCTTCTTTTATGATTTATAGCGTTTACAATTTAGTTAAGTCGTTTGGCTTAGCTCTATTTTTATTCTATCTTTGTTCTTTCATCTCTTCTTTTTTTTTACTTATTTATATTTTACTTTTATTTATTTTCGGCTTAGAACGGCCGTTTCTTTTATTTAATAGATTATTAATAAACACATTTAGCCTAATAACTAAATCTTGTATCTGACCACAAATTAAGGAATATTGCACAAACTCTGCCTTATTTAGAAAAAAACCTATAATTAAATTGGGAAAGAGTTATTATTTGACAATATTTAAATTGTTTAAGTTCAAATTTGAAGTTAATAACTTTAACGATATAAATAACTTCTTAGAAAAGTATGGCCTATATGCATTTCAACATTGAATATTAGATAGAATGTTATCTTTTGCTTATAAAACACTATTCTTTCATAACTCTCCTGATAATCTAAGGCAGAATTTAAAGAAAAATGACTCAAGATATTTGAAATATTATTTAAGGAACAGTGAGAATCTGATTGAACCAACATCTAAATCAGTAAATGGTGAAAAAACTTTTGGATTTTTCTACTCAAGACTTATAAATTGCTTTGTGATCAAGAGATCAATGTTGAAATTTACAACATTTAAGCATTCAATTTTTAACAATATTAATCTAATTTTCTCAGATTTTGTAAAAAAATTCAAAAAATTTAATTTAAATACTTCAATGTTTTATTATTTTAAATAATTATATAAACAATTAATTTTTAATTTGTAAAACTTATTTTATTTAAATAAATGGAGTGTTAATCGGTCTTTATGACATGGGCACTAGCCTGTTGATTAACCTTGAAATTGATTCTTCAAATTGATTTATTTTTTATTTTATTAAAAATATAATTTTGTGTTGCCCCTGGGTTTGTCCGAATGGCTTTTGCCTTCATTTAAACCCTATTGCTATCGAAAAAATGATAAAAAATATTCGAGTTTGTCTTCACAGTTAGTCTCCAAGGAATTAGTCTTCATAAAATTAGAGAATAAAATTTAAGTCTAAGTAAAGACTTAAAAAAAAATTTTAAGTTAAAGTCTGATTTTGACTTAATGTCTTTTTACTTCTTAGACTACTTAATGAGTACTGACGAGGTTTCGAATCTAGATTTAAAGATTTTAAGATTAAAATAAATTTGAATCATTTAAAAATTATTTTAATTAAAATAAAAAAATTAAATTTAATTTCATTATTTATTTAATAAAAATTCACAAAATGTTACAACCTTTTTTTTTGGGTAAATCTTTTCTCTAAAATCGAAAAGTATCTGTTCATTTGACCAGATTTGAATTTTGCCTGTTTGAGAACCAGTTACCAATTTTCCTGATTGCAATATTCTAAAACATGACCATCTATCGTTTGTTTCACTTGAAATAGAAAGCATACATGTTGCTGTTTCAATATTCCAAAATTTTAACATACCATTCATATCCAAACTGACTATTTCTCCATTTCTAGTCTCTTGTATATCAAAAATGACATTTTTATGACCAATAAAAGTTTTTAAGCACTCTCCTGTTTCTAGATCCCACAGTTTCAAAGTCATATCTTCGTTTCACTAACAAACATTGCTGAAGTACAGAGGTCACAAAACCTTTATGTCGAACAAAAGTTCTAATACATTCAAGAATTGATATTTTCCAATATTTTATAGTGGCATCTCTAGATCCACTAAGCAAATAATCATCACCAACTACGCACACACGTATAACGCCATCAGTATGTCCAACCAAATGCTTTACATTAATGATATTACCTGGAAAAAAACTATCACAATGATAAATTTCAATAAAATTTGCTTCAATGAAAGATAGAATAATGTAGCTGTTTTCAATAAAAGCTAAAAAACTTAGATTCATATTAAAATAAGCTGGATAAAATAATTTGGAATTAACCATGTAAATTCCGATCTGACTTTTACCACTAGCCAAAACAATGTCTTTTTTATTATTTAAAATAAAATAGATATAGTCGCCTATATAAACAATGAATTTATACGTATACATATGTTTTATAAATTAAAATTTTAAGTTGCTAAATATAACAGAGAGAAAAATTCGAAAAAAAAAACTTTTTCGAGAAAAAAATCAGGAATTTTATTTATTTATTTATTTGTTTTTCTAATTAGTTTTTCAGTTTTATTTTTCTATGTATTTTTTTCCATATAAAATTTCGATATTTTTTTTGTCTTTTTTCTATGAAGATTTTTGCGAAATTTACCATGCCACCTTTTAAAATAGAAATCTTAAAAATTTAAATATTTTGAGTTTGATCAAGTCTTTTTCGTTCTTTTAATTTTCTCTTCCACTCTTGATCAGTCTTTCTCAAAACCTTGTATTTAATAACTATTTTGGTGTCCTCAAGAGTTTTTTCAAATTAAGCACAGCTAATTTCTTCAATTGATTTTTTAATTCAACCAAAAAATTAAATGTTTTTCTTAATCTGAACGACTGGCCTCAAGACTCCGAACAGACTTTAGTTCTCATTAGCTTCTTTGGGTTGATTCCAGCAATTGCGGCGGTGTTGTTGGTCGCACTTTTGAACTTACAATATTATTATTCTGATCAGGAATAAAATATTTATTCATAGTGTTGTAAGATTGTGAACAGATAGATGAGCTATCATTCATTATTTTTGTCGATTGCTTGCGCAAAAGTCAGAAAAAAAGTAATCTTTAATTTTTTCATATTTTTTCAATAAACCTATTCAAACTTCGATATGAAATGTTTTTTGATACAAATATGTAACAAATATTTTTTTTAGTCTCAAATAAGAAAATAATTTCAAGTTAATATTGCAAGCATTTTTGGGTTGTCCCTAAAAGGCGGAATGCGGAAAACGGAATTCCGCTGGCCAAATTCCGCTAAATTTTTTCTAAAAAATTCTGCAAAATTACCATATTAGTAGATTTTTAAATTCCAGCAGAATTTGTCTAGCGGAATAAAAAAAATTAAATTTATTTTTGCAAAAAATTTCTGCATGCAGAATTATGCACAGCATTCAGATATGGTTTAACATACACATGATAATACGTCTCTGCATTAAATTTTATCATTTCAAGCATTATTAAAAATTTTTTTATAAGATAAATTTTGAGCATAAGCATAAAATTTTTGATCAGTAACTTAAATTTGCCTTATTTTAGGTAAAACAATGCAATAAAGTTAATTTTAACACTGGATGCATGCTAATGTTGATTTTTTTTTTAATTTAAGTTTCAAGTTACTTGAGACTCTTACGATCTGAGACGAATACTGATTAATTTTTATTGTTGAAAAAAATATAAACTATATCGGTTTTTAATAGACAAAAGCACTATAATATAAAACAATTATATAATATTATGTTTTAAGTCATTTATTAAAAGGAATAAACATTAACATTTAAAATTAAAATTATCGGATGTTTCAATTCTTTTGTCATAAACTTATTAATTTTATATTTTTTTTTTATTTTTTTTATTTTTTTAACATCGTCTACAAGGCGTCATGAAATAAATAAATAAATAAAATATTTTGGAAAATTATAAAATGAATTTTATTTTTCGAAGGCAAAACAGCAGTATTCCAACATTTCAATTATTTCTTATTTTAGTGTAATTATATAGAATTATTGGATATTTGAGAAATCGAGTTAATTTAGATACAAGCTGAGCTAAATTCTAAATTTATGCTTTTGTGCTATCTGAGTCGATAATTCTTGATATTTAAAATATGATTTTTAGTTAACTTTTTATTTGAATAAATCCATAATTATTAACTATTAGTTCCTCATTTTTTTTTTTATTGTCAAGTTAAGTATCGAAAATACAATAAAAGAAATTAGATTAATGATTTAATTAATTTTACAATACTTGTTTTTAATTGTTAAAGATTTGATTTAATTAATGCCTGTTGACCATCTTTTGGAACTGATAAATCTAAAATACTAATTATAGAATAATAATTCAAACAATTGGGCGCCTTTTCAAACCTTTTTGAGGTGAAAAATGCAAAAATTGGTGTATTTTTACTGCATTTTATTAATTTACAAGAAATAAGTTGACAGTTTTTTGAGCACTGTGCAAGCAGCTCTAGAGCATGCTCTAAAACATTAATTCTATTTCTTGCGCATGCGCAAGCGTTTTCAGTAAGTTATCCCAAAAATTAACATAATTAATTATAAAAATAAATTCTACATAAAGAGCATCCCCTTTTCTAATTTTATACATATGTAAATTGTACATTCTATTGCCATATATTAAAAAAAATATTCTTTGATTTAGGAGTATTTGAATTTAACTGTCGTATACTATAACTGTCGGATTTACTTCAGATATTTTTTCTAAAATGTCATATTCAAAAAATATGAAAATTCAATGCCTTAACAATACTCGGGTATGGCGAGAGGGCATGATAATTGACGTCAAGGAAAATAAGTTTAGGATACATTTAAAATTTCACTAGCAAATTCGACTCTAATTATTCCATAGGTTTTTTTTTTAAAAATATTTTCGTAATTGTAACTTATTCACGTTTTTATACGAAATGCTCCGCAAATGCGTTGAAGAGAGGAAAATTCCTCGTAATACGTTGCACGTTCCTTCTCTCCAACTCAAAAACTTAATTATGGGTGTTTCTATTAAGATTAACAATGATCAAAATTTAGAAACAGAGGGTAAGAATACAAAAAATGATTTTTAAAAAAGACTGATTTCATTTTCAAAGGAACTCTAATACAGAATGACCCTTTTAATTGTCTTGTTAAAATCAAAGAAATCGGATGTTGCGATGTCAGTTATGAAAAAATATTAAGTACTAGTAAGGATGTGAAGAAACGAAAAATATGAGTATTTTTAATAAAAGAATAACGAGTTTTTATCAAGCAAACTTTTGAAATTTTTATACTTTTATACTAAAATAAATGTTTTAGATTATTTTAATCAATTCTTATAAAGACTCCCGACAGAAAGCAAAAAAAAGCAAAAGGAAAAATATTGTCAGCTCGAGTTCTTTGAACCAAATTTTTAACGCTTTAGGAGGAATAAATTCCGAGGTAAATTTTATAAATTTCTTATATTGACTTCAAAATGAAAATCCTCTAAAGATTCAAATACATGCCGAATTTGATTCCATTATTGATAAAAGTAATAAAGTTGAAGCTGAAGGAACAAAAGAAGGGAAACAAAATGCTAAAAATAAGTGCGACTTAAAAGTATTTGAGCTCGAAGAATTGAGAAAACTTCAACTTTAAATTTTGTTATTAGATTAATGACACATTAAACAAATTAGCTAATTCCTTTATTAAATTAGTTGATCATCATATGAAAAAAATGAACAATTATCAGAAACATGTCAAATGCCCATCTCGACAAAAAGAGATAAAAATGAATCAAATGAAGCTAAAACCATACAAAATTTATTGTCAAACGAATCCCTGCATGTTATAGAAACCAGAAATAGTGAAAACATACATCTTTCTCCGGAAGTTGGTTTTTTTTAAAGATCCTTCTGTTGATTTTATAATAAAAGATGTAGTTTCAAATGGACCCGAAATATCAAATCCTTATGATAAAATACAATCTGATTTTCCATCTTCATCAATTCCTTTTGCTATTCAAGATTCAAATGATTATAATGTGCCCTCTACTTTAAGCGTTGCGTAAGCAGACAACTTTCGTCCAATTATTCAATTACAACCTCCTAGTAGTTATCTTAGTCCTAAAATGGTTTCAAAAATACTAAACTTTTTCTCATAAATACTCCTAATATTAATACACCTAATGCACTCAAAACAAAATCTAGAAAACTTAATCATACAAATACCAATAATTTAACACCGCTAATAATTGAATCTAATCATGGCATGATTAAGTATTAAACCAAACAGAAATAAAAGAAATATTAAGAAAAAATAAAGATCCACATCTTTTTGCAGCATCAATTTTAGAAAAAATATTCAGTAAAAAAGAATTGGAAAACTGTACTGTTTATGGCAGAGGTTTAGTGAATAAGGGTTCACTTGATCCCCTTAAAATTAAATACATCCAAAATTTATGTGAAAATTTGTTTAATATGAATGGGCTTAATGACGAAAAAATGTGGGCTCACTGTGTTGTTAATATGAACCGTAAAATTCGAAAGATCACTGCTCATTAAAATGTAAATACACCATAATCATCTAAAAATTTTTGTTTTTCATTTTCTTAATTTAATACTGTTTTCAAGATTGTATTAGGTAAATTTTGTTGTTAATTGTATTTTGTTTTTTTTATTATTTGCTAGACAATAAGACAAAGCATCGAAATCGAAATAAAAATAAGAAAACTTTAATTTTTTAATTTCAATTATCTTAATCTATACTATAACTCCAAAAATAATTTTTAAAAAAAATAAATTAAACAAATCAATTTTTAATTAATAACTGCATCGAAAAATAAAATTATTTTCTCATCTTTTTATCTGTTTTTGAAATTTATTTTTTCTGTCAAAAAAATAATTAAAAGAAAAACATTAACAAATTAAACAGCTTTATTCAAAATCGGATTTAAATATTACATTTTTTAAAACAAAAAATTTTAATAACCAGTTGCTTTACCATCGTTTAAAATTCCATGTGGAATGACTTTATTTACATGGCATATATATCTAGGACACTTTTCTGGAGTTAATTCTTCTTTCCAAAATTAACCAATTAAACGAATGAACTCAGTTTTACTCTTTGGTTTATTATGCCGAATAAATGTTTTGAGTTCGTGCCATACAAGTTCAATCGGATTTAAATCCTAATACAAAAAATTAAAAATATAAATAAAAAACCTTATTTTGCGATTCTACTGGACTTTGTGCTGGCGTTGGCCAATTGTTTATTTTTTTAGATTCGAGCCACTTCTTGGTCTCAGAAGAGGTATGTTTCTTGTCGTTGTCCATTATTAAACAGTGACCATCAGGGAAGGCCTTTCTATATTAAGGAAAAATAAATGGGCATTGTGAATTTTAGAACAAAAAACAAAAACAAAAATTTTGAATTTGAACAACTTTTTTTCTGTGGGTCGAGAACTTGTTGTGAAAATTGTATCAGCTGATACAAAGCGTGTATCAGCCGAATTTCCTCTCTGCAAAAACTTTGTAACTCTGCAGAAAGAAATTTTGAGTGATACACGCTTTGTATCAGCTGATACAATTTTCGGAACAAGTTCTCGACCAACAGAAAAAAAGTTGCTCAAATTCAAAATTTTTGTTTTTGTTTTTTGTTCTAAAATTCACTATGTCAATAAATGTTTAACCACATAAATATAAATTAATATTTATTTTACTTAATGAACGGTAAAAGATTTCTTTCTAATATTCAAATAAAATCAGAACTCCGCGTTTTGCCATTAAAAATACAAATAGGAGTGGCTCCTCAGAATGAAATTCCACCCCTCAAAAGAAGCTTTTTAATTGATTAAAAATACTTTAAAATGATAAATTTTAATATATACTTTCAGAGGATGTTTGGCTACAGGAGCTTTAAAATAACGACAAGTTTTTTTTTGCCATCAAAAAAAGATAAATTTTAAACAATTAAATAAAAGCAATATAAAATAAAACCTTTGTAAAGTATGTACTTCGAGTTCAATCAAAGATTCATCTATAAAAATACAATCCAAAAATTGATCTTTGGAAAGTAAGCAAAATTGAGCATAAAGACTCCTCTTAATGGCATTTATTTCGGACACAATTTGACAATATCTGAATTTAGAAACATTTAATAAAATATTTTATTTTTTAAAGCTGACCTCGTAGTTTTTCTTACCCAACTAATTTTTTTGGCTGCTCTAATCACTGTAGAAGATGAGACTTTTATTGAAAACTTTGAATTAATTTTCAAAACTAAATCTCAACAGAAATATCTCTATTATTTGAAATAGCATCTTCAAAAAATCATAATGTATTTGGCTAAAATAAGTCCGTCTATCAGTCCTTTTTTTGTCAACAACTGAACCTGTTTCATCATTATTTTCGCATATCTTTCTTACCGATTCATGACTAATAACTAAACCTTCATCATTAAGTTTTTGTGAAATTCCTCTGTAACTCAAGCGAGTATTTCTTAAAATAACAATACTGTGTCGAAATAAAATAGGCGCTCGCATGATGATTAAAGCAACTTTGATCCTAGACTCTTTGAGAAAAAAAGAGAGATGAATTAATGATTTTATAGTACAAAAAAAAAGTTAATTGATTGAATTAATTGATTTAAAGTTCAGTTTTTGTTCGATTTTAAAAAATTAACATTATTAATTCAAATATATTTTTTGCTCATGCACTTGCTCTTGAACATTTTTTTTGTTCTAGCGCAGCTCTTGAGCATGTGCTCGAGAAATTCTTAAGCAACCTAGCGCATCTGTAGAGCATGTGTTCAAGCGCTGCTTAAGGAGCCTACCGCATCTGTAGAGCATTTGCTCAAGCGCTGCTTAAGCAATCTAATGCCGCTGTAGAGCATTTGCTTAAGCAGGCTGTCAACTTATTTCAGAAACGTACTGTAAAATATTGAATTTTTGATTTAAATAATGCCTGTTGACCATCTTTTGGAACTGATGAATCATAAATCCCAATTAAAGAGGAATTATTTAAATAATTGGGAGCCTTTTCAAGCCTTTTTGAGGTGAAAAATGTAAAAATTGGTATATTTTTAATACATTTAATCCGAAAAAGGTCCAAAATTGATTCTACATGGCTTTTTAATAAAAAAAATTTAAAAATTTTTTGGAATTTTTTGAAACCAAAAAATTGAGGGATTGGAGTCCGAGAACTCAAAATTAAAGCAAATAGAGTAACTTTACCATTTTTGAAATTTTAATTAAAGTCTAATTATTTTTTAGCGAAAAAACTAAAGAAAAATTTGTGTCTCAATAGTCTGTGAGGGCACAACTCGATTCTCAAATGTAATTTCTGTTTTTTTTTTTACAAATTTTTACTAAAGTGTTTAATTTTTA
>JAESIW010000003.1:13871-42805 GCA_016802295.1 Brachionus rotundiformis
AAGCTTTTGTAGATGAATTTAAGTTGAATTTAAAACACGATGCTCGTGGTATCCTCAGTATGGCTAATTCAGGACCTAATACAAACAAATCTCAATTGTAACTTAAGCAAATAAACTAAATTTATGCCTTATTAATATATTTAAATTTTAGCTTTTTGACTTTTCGAGAATTGCCAAAATTGGATGATAAGCATACAGTGTTTGGTAAACTAGTTGGTGGTTCAGATGTTTTTAACAAAATTGAATATGTCGAAACAGATAAAAAAGACAGACCTAAAACATCTATTAAAATAGAAGATTGTATTGTTTTTGTTGATCCTTATGCGGAGGTTGATGAACAAGTAAGTTTAGTTAATTAATTGATAAATTTAAAAATATTATTTTATTTCTTAAGTTAAAAGCTGAAAGAGAAAAGGCAGTGAATAAAAATGACAAGTCAAAGGATAATAAAGAACAGTCAATCGGAAATTTAAAACCAATGCGTCAAGGTGTCGGAAAGTATATCAATAGTACTCTTTTATTGTAAGTTATCTTTTATTAAATATCAAATTTCGACTTATTTATTTTTAAAGTGAAAAAAAACACAAAATTAATGATGAAGATCAGATGGAAATAAGATCCAAAAAGCTTAAAAGCACACAAGGATCATTTGGAAATTTCTCTTCATGGTAATTGAGGTGAAAATTTAGTTTGTATTTAGATAAAAAAATTGTAATTTAATTAAAAAATAAATAAATTTTCTAATGTTTGAATTTTTTTATTGAAATTAAAATTCCCAAAGTTATTACAGATAAAGTTCCGCTCATTATCCAAAAATTTTTGATTAAATGATCGCCCAATTTCTGTGACCTTATCATGGCTCCATTAATTTCTTCTTTTTTTTCAATTTTTTTGCCTCTAATTTGCTCAATTTTGTTCAATATATCTTTTTTGTTTAGATAAATAACTTTTTCAATTCTTTCAATTGGAGGTTGCTCGGCCATTGACTCAATTGGCCTATTTACAATGAGAGACTTCAAATTTTCTATCAAAGCTTCGGCTTCAATGTTATTTCTTAAATTTTCCTTATTGCTTTCCAAACACTGAGTGTTAAAAAGCTTAAAATCAGCGCTATCTTTAGAATCTTTAAAATAAATTTCTTTATTGATTAATTTAATCCAAGATTTATGAGATCTGCCGATTATTGCCAGCGCTTGATTTTTTTCTAGGAAAGGATTTTTATATCCAAAAGAAATAGGCGGATAGCCAAGAACAATCTTTACCAAAAAAATTAAATGCATACTAAAATAATTTTAATAAACCTTATAGTATTTAAAGAATTCCAATGTTGAATCAAGCAAACCACACATGTATGATTCTATATCGGATATGCTATCCAACTTGGATGACAAATTATCATTTACATCAATTGCAATTATCTTCCAATCCAGATGATCTTGTTCAATTAAAACAAATGCACCTAAAACTTTTACATCAATTACAGCTCCAGTTTTGTGAATTTTTGAACCTATTTCGATCACATCTAATAGATTATTATCGTTTTTAAGATTTGGGAAATCTGAGTTCTCTAAACTTTGCATTTCCTAGCATAAAATAAATAGATCAAATTGATTTTAGGCTTTATTATTTTTACCCATGTTTGCGGAAACGATCCATAATTCCACAAAACACCATGAAATGGAAATATATTGTCAAAATATCTTAAAATTTGACGCGACGAGTCTTGTTTGATTGGATTGAAAGGCTCATTTTTGCTTATTTCCATGCGAGCGTTGGTCCATCTTGGCATTCTAACAACCATGCGGTGTATATTAGGACCTATTTCACTATATAATGGAATATCGTGAAAAGGACTTATATAGACTTGTGCAGATTTTGGCTCTATAACGTTGGGTAATTTTTTGTTGAAAAATACCCGGAAGGTGTCTGTGCCTTCAGTACCGAAATGTTCAGTTTGGTATTCTTCAGAAAGATGCATTTTAGGAATAAAAACAAATGACAGTTTTTAATACCATACATAATTTCATTTTATTATTTATTATTAGATTTAGTATTTTTAGTTTATAAAGTATTTTTAGGAGTATTATTTTGTTATTTATAAATTTAAAAAAAAAAGTAATTTGCTTTTAATATTTTATGATTTATGCAACTTCTAAATAAACTACTAAAAACTCAAATAAAAACTTTTTTTTTAATAATTAATTAACTAAATTTAATTAAAATAAAAAAATAGTTTCAAATTATTCAAATAATTAAAGTTAAATTTGCTTTAAAATCTGAGAAGCAAAAACAACTAATTTGAATTAAATATTTTTTTTAGTTAAAAAAAAAATCAAAAAAGTGTTTATATTACAAAAGTTCAAAATGAAATTCAAGCTTTACAAAATTTGATTTATTGTTTTCCTATTTTTTAATTATTGTCCTGTTTGTTGAATTATTTTTGATAAAAAAAATGGTTTTCTGTGAACCAAGTATAGAGGATTTTGAGTTTATAAAACCTCTGACATCTGGTGGTTTTGGCAAAGTCTATCTAGCTCGGCGAAAACTAAATTCAAAAGCAGATAGTAAACAAGATAAACAAATATATGCAATTAAGGTGATGGAAAAAGGTGTCATGGTTCGAAAGAATATGGCACATCAAGTTGTGGCTGAACGTGATGCTCTGGCTATATCAAAATCACCATTTGTAGTCAAACTTTTCTATTCTCTCCAGTCCAAAGAACACGTTTATCTGGTAATGGAGTATATGATCGGTGGCGATTTAAAAACTCTTTTGCACAATTTGGTTTTTTTTGACGAAAAGATGGCCATATTTTATCTGAGTGAAATTGCCATAGCTCTCGACTACCTTCATCAACATGGCATAATTCACAGGTAAATTATTTATCCCACAAAAAATGTCCACAATTTTTTCTAAAATTAAGAGATATAAAACCGGACAATATGCTTTTGAGTGCTGCAGGTCACATAAAACTTACAGATTTCGGTTTATCTGAAATTAATCATAAAATAACCATTATGGACCTTTTGCCGACTCCAAAGCCTCAAAATCGCAGAGAATCAATGACACAATCAAGCCGCAATTCAACCTCAAATCCACAAATGAGCCATATTGAACCAAATCACGAAATTCGCTCAATCAAGTCTTCTATTTCGTCAATGGTTGACGAAGTGTTCGAGGACCAGTCCAGTAGTGGAATCAGTGAACTAAACTCCAATTCTAATATAACTTCTAAGATGACTGAAATAAACAAGTTCAATTACCACAGAACTCCTGGTCAAATTTTGTCTCTTACTTCTAATATAGAATTTTCACCATATTTTATGCCCAATTTGGACTCAAGTCCCGAGTTCAGACGTAAAAACAGCAATGACATATCGAACCTAAATTTAGTTAGTTTTATAAAAAATGCCAAAAATCGTTCCCATGCCATAAATAAAAACCACTATCACTCACATCAGCATCACAACAAACATCACCAGCATTGTCGACATGCTTGTATCTATAAACTTAAGTCTAGCCACCATAATCACTTGGAATGCTCGCGCAGAACCAAGAACCTAGACGATTCGCTGACCTGTCGAAAAAATTCCCTCAACCACGAAATTCGGCTGAACAGCGAAAGTAAACTAAAGCGATTGAACCACTCTAGTTTGTCAAATTCTCGACAACTTTCAGCTGCCATTGACGTTTGTCAACGAAGGCAAACACCATTGAGATGGTCGAAAAATTTGGTCAAGCGAAAAAGCTTGCTGAGCAAATGTATTGCATTTAGTACGAATAAAACACCCGGCTTTAAGCCATGGCTGCGTGGCAAGAACATACTTAACTTTAAAGACATAGCCTCTTTGCCAAACGAAAGCTCCCACATGGAATCAAGTAAACTGTCTTTTGAAAACTCGTCACCTCTTTTTAAGACCGGTCTGACTGGCGTATTTCAAAATATTAAGATAAAAAGTTCGGACAATGGTGAAATGTGTGCAGTTGAAGATAAAATTCCAAACATGGATAGCCAAGATTTGGACATGAGTGACGATTGCTTTAGGCCAGAAGAATCAAAAAAAGAGGCTGCTCCAGCTGCAGAAAATCCACTGATACAAAATTTTCGGCGTCGTTTCGAAATGCACAAATGCTCGTCCACCAACAATATCCTAAAAGCGCCTTTTAACAATCGGATTAGTCTCTCGCCCATAGAAAACTCTCAGCGTTTATTAAAAAAGCTACAACAGGAGAAAAATGCCAGAGAGTGCCAGAACGAAGCAGAAAAGAGTGAAAGATTGGATGCAGATGAGTCAAGCGATGAGTTATTGCGCTCGGATGACAGTGATACATCATCTATTTCATCAAGTGGCATTGACTGCTTTTATTCAAATAAAAATTTTGATGAGCAAACAAGTGGTCAAAAAAATGTGCCAGAATGCTGTGATTGTTGCTCGTGTAATTTCTCTGCTGAGTTATCTCTTCTAACAGACAATTATACACAGCCAAAAAAAAAAATCACTTTCAAAAATAACAGCCAATTGGTTCAACAGCACAATGTTTCCACTACTTCATTCACTGACGGATTTAAGCTAAACAATGAGAATTTTACTCAAAACAAAAATCCCATTGCCATGACACCACCAAATCCTCAATTTTTTACATCTTCATTTACATTTTTAAATAATAAAGATAATTTAGACATGTTCAAATCGCCAATGGGACCAAGTTCAATAATAAACCCGAGCATACATAACTTAAAGACAAAAACACCCAAAACACTAAAAAAAAAAAACAGACTGGTAAGTGTGGATGATCAGATGAATCGCCAGGTATTCGGAACGCCGGATTACTTGAGTCCGGAGTTGCTTTTGGGCAAGCATCACAATGAGGGTGTAGACTGGTGGGCATTAGGTGTTTGTTTGTATGAGTTTTTGGTAGGCATTACTCCATTTGCGGATTCTGAGCCGCAATTAATTTTTGACAACATCCTTAACCGGGTGATTGAATGGCCTGAGAATGATGAAGCGTTGTCAAGTCATGCGGTGGACGCGATCATGAGATTTTTAAATCCGGTTTCTGATGAGAGAATGAGGTTAGACCAAATGAAGGAACATGAGCTTTTCAAAGATGTAAATTGGGACAATTTGATGAATGAACAACCACCTTTTGTACCACAGCCGGACAATTTGATGGACACTTTCTACTTTGATAGTCGAAATGAAATGCAAAATATAAAAATGAGCGATAGTTTGATGCGCAAACAAAATAATTAAATAAAAAATAAACATTTTTTCATCATTTTTAAAATTTGTAGATTATTTTATACTATTAAATTGTATTTTATATATATTATTATATTTTTTTATGTAAAATTTTAAAATCATACCTTAAAAATAATTTAGAATTACTTAAAAAAAACTTAAACATTTATAAAATTATCAATAAAATTATTTTTTTAATGATAATTTTTCTATTTGAATAAATTTTACATGAAATTTTAAACAAGTATAATAAATAATAATTAGCTGGGTGAATAATTAAGCTTTCGATCCTGTTATTTCATTATCAAAAAAGGTTTTAGCATCATACTTTTAAAAAATACAAACAAAATAGCATTTTTGATCAAAAATTATAGATATTTTTAAAATGCAAGACTTAAAGTTTTTTTTCTTTTCATTACTTTTTTTCAACATAAACATGCGTTTCTACTCATTTGGACTATCTAACAATCAAAATATTTTGTCAAGTACTTGGATTATTTTGAATCTTACATTTATTGATTGTTTCATTTAATTATGTACAGTACAATTTAAAACTGACTTGTATGCGTTTTGTTCCCTACCTCTTCCTTTCTTTTCCTTGAAGATTTTCTCTAATTTTTTTCCACAAAATCTCCTTCGGTATTTGAGTGCTAAGATTAAGTTTATTAGATTACCGACTAATGAGAGGGATATCACATTATACTTTAAAGGTTAAGTCTTGTGAGTAAAAAAATTTGATAATTGCAGACAGAGTATTTGTTAATTTTGAAGATAAAGAACATGAAGGTAATATTATTTTATTACTATTAAGCGTCTGTTTTAATGAATGACCCATTTATTTATTTTATTTATTTAAATATAATTTGGGAGAGACTCCCAGGCAGTTTGGAATGGAACTTAGTCCTCCCTTTCAGCCTCTTGCTTGAAGAAACATACAAAGAAGAAAGTTTGAATTTAAAATCAAAATAAAATAAAAACAAAAGTGTTTTGTTAGCTTGGAATTAAAAGTTGAAAGATATTGTTAAGTGATGACCAAATGTACTTTTTGAAGATTTGCAAAAAAATTATAAAATAAAAAATTATTAGTAAAGTAAGTGTTAGTTTAGTATTTTTGACCCATTTATGTGTAGTATCAAAATCGAAGAATTTGACATCAGAACAGTCAACTATAACGACTCATAAAAATGAAATCAAAAACAGCTACCATAGCGAGACTTCCGCTAGTCTTGCTCCGCAGGTAACCTGCTGTAGCTTATCATTATTATAACTTAATTAAATTATCTCCGTTCTTTTCTCAAAAAAAGGGAGAAGAGGAAAGTAATAAGAAGAAAATAAGAGGTGAGGAAGAAGAAAGGAAGAAGAAAGAAAGAAGAGAGGAAGGAGAGAAGAAGAGGGGAGGAATAAAAGCGTACAAGTTAGTTTTAAATTGTACTGTAATTAAAAATTTAGATTTTTATTTAACACTAAATATAAAAAAAAAGCGTAAGTTGATAAAGCATTTATTTTCAGCATATAATTTTTAAACTAAAAAAATTGTGAAATTTTTACTGGCCAGTTGGTTTTCTTAACAAATAACCTATTTGGTGTCTTTCTTTTCGGCTTCAATCAATTGACTATATCTGTTATATGACTGGTATAAAGTTGTAACCATAGTTTCTTGAACCATTGGAAAAATCTTTGTTAAATTGAATTTAAAAGTAATATAAATTTTCAAAATTCCATATTGAATATTATTTTACTTTGGCTACCGCTTCAAACATTGGAATCAAAATATACTTAATGAAACCAACTTGAGCTCCAGCTTTGGTTACCTTTTCTCTATAATAGATTTAATTAATTATAAAGTAAACATAAACAAAAATCAAAAACCTATCCATAAAAGGAGCAACTGGAAGTCCTTCTTGCTTTTCACGATCAGACTAAATAAATAATTAAGTTATGGATAAATTTTTATGAAATATGTTTCTACCTGATTGAAATATTCTTCCAATAAACAATCCAACCATGGTTCAGATATTTCCATTGGACGAACCTCATTTGAAATATCACAACATTTAATCAAAATCATTTTTAACTTTTTAAAAGAATAGCTTTAAAAAGCTAATATTTTATTAAATTATTATTACTGCATTCATGTGATCTTTATTTTTAAAATCAAATGCACCAACATACTCTTCTAGTTCAGATAAAATTTCCTTATGCTTGACCATATCTGTTGCTAGAATTAGCTTAACCATATTCTTAAATTATAAAAATTCCACTATAGGTCAAGCTTTCAAATTAATTTTACGCTTCTAATTTCTTTAAAAGATTCATCTGGAGTATTTAAAAATATGTTACAGGCTGGATTGGACAATATTTGAAAAGCGACGGCACAATGGTGATTTTCAAGAGGTGAAATATCATTGTACCTAATAGCTAATTCTGTTCGGGCATTTATTTGATAACTTTTTATTTAAAAAATTAAGAACTAAATCATCTAATTTGACCAAAAGTGTTTACGCATTATTATAACCAGGATGATCTAAGTCATGGCATATGGCAGCTGTCATTAAAGTGGCTATCTCTATTTTGGTCATATAAGATTGCAAATTGCACAAATGAATCATTCCATACATCATTTGGGCAACGCAGAAGCAATGCCGAAAATTATGAAATGGGTTGTTCCTATAGTTTGCCTGAATGCAAAGCTAAGGAAAAGATAAATCCAACTAGCATTAAAAACACTCCTATAACTTACCAGCCATCTCTTGAGCGTTATTGGGTTTATGTTAAACTCTTTTACTAAACCTAGCTCATGGTACATATGTTCCAAAAGAGTAAGCATCTTGAATTTTTAACAAATATTATTTTAAATTTTAATAATTTAAATTATACTTCATTAGCTTCCCAATGCCAAATGTTAAAAGTAGGTGTTTTTAAATATTCAATAGTTTCTTGAGAGAGTTGGTATTTTTGATAATTTGGAATATTTTCCATTAAAAATTTTCTTTTCAAAAAATTAATTCTATCAAACTTAGAAAAAAAGTCAGTACTTGGTTCTATCTTCTTTTTTACTTAAAGAAGCATTTTGAAACATTTCTTTAAGATCTTTGACTTCCTTTCGACATTTTTCAACTTCAATTGCTTTAAGACTTTCCACTTAAATAAAAAATAAAATCTTGATTATTTTAAAAATGTTTTTTATTTTTTATTTTATCAACTTCTCGAACCATCTATCCGATGCTCTAAATTGGTTATTCTATCCATTAGTTCTTTTTTCGAGTCTTCGAATTTGATAGCCCTTTGGAAAAATAATTAAATTTTATTTTAATTAAAAAAAGTCATGGTACTTGGAAAATTCTTTTACAACTTGGGCAAGAAATTCTTGAGTTTTGGATTCATCCTTAGTTTTAAAGTCCATTCCATCTTTTAGAAAATAATTTATTTGTTAAAATTTGCTGAATAAGTTTACTTGAAGAAACGGAATCCAAAAATTCAATCTTATATGGATTGCTAAAAAAAATAATCACAAAAAAGAAAAATTTTAAATTTTATATACTTAATTAGATTAATTGGAATAGACGACGAGAGTTGTAATGAATTATCGTTACTATCTTTCAGAATTATTTGAGCATATCTAAATTAATTGTGTCTATAATTATGTAAAATAATCTTCAAAATTTACTTGTTGGTTTTCAGCGCTGTTTTTACTAAATCTTGGAGTTCTTGGTTGGTTGAGTTCTTGGAAAAAACAACCTAAAGTAAAAAAAATTTAAAATAGAACCAATCTCTCAAGTAAAAATGTCTGCTTTTTAGAAATACTTTAGCTTTATTTGTTAAAATAATTATTGATTCCTTCGAAAAATTCAGAGTATTTTATAAGAATCTCTATGAAAAATTTATGAATCGTTTAATCAAATAAAGGTAAAATATTCTTTTTTTTTCAATTAAAAAAATCATTGATTTTGAATTTTTTACTTTATTTAGGTATCTAATTAAAACTCATTTTCCTCCTATTTAATCAATTTTACAATTTCAGTTAAAAATAAAAATCTCTTTCATTCGAAAATTTAACTATCTTTTGAAGAAAAAAAATTGGCACAAAAAATTACAATCAAACTTTCTAATCTAAATAAAAATCATGTTTACCGAATTTGCTAAAAAAAACTCAATTATCATTGATTTGATACCATGCTTCCCAATAAATGTAAAATTTACTTATTTCTTGATGGAGAAATGGAGAAAAAATGGGTGAAACTAATCAACTAAGATAGAAAATTGAAGGTCTTTTGAAAGATCAGACAAAGACTGAAAGAGAAATAAAGTTGTAGGATAAAAATCAGAAGACCATGTGATATCAGAAGATATACTAAGTAGCATAATCTGACCCTCAGCAGAAATTCAGAATGAACAAATATCAACAGAAACAGAACAGTTGAAAACTAAAGAGATTAAACGTTCATGAAGATTAAGAATTACTGCTTTATTAAATAAATTCATCCAATTTTAATTAATTTGTTTAATTATCAAGTATTTAAAATATAAACATGTCAAAGTAAAAATGTATCAAATTTACCTTATGAACTTTTCCCTTGTAATCTATATAAATTGATTTATTCAATGTATTAATGCCTGACAAAGCTCCGATTCCCATTAGTTTTCTATATAGCGTAAATAAAGTCTAATTTAATTTAAAATGAAATTAAAAAAATGATGATTAAACTAAATTACACTGAGAATATTATTTTTTTTTAAATTGAATTATTTACCTGCTTTAAATTTAGATACAGTTTTTCATTATTTATATTTTATTTATTTATTATTATTTTTTGTTTAAAAAAAAATTCTACAATGGCACAAAACAGGAAATATTTTTTGAAAAATAATCCTAGTTGCGTAAAAGGTTGGTTAATTATATTAATTAGCAATAATAAAATGTAAAGTAATATTCTTTAATTTCCTCTAAGACACAGTCGACTAAATAAATTAAATATTACGCAGATATAATAATTTGGTAAAATTGATAAAACTAAATGTTTTAGAGATATTTTTTTATTAAAAATCAATGAATAAGAAATTAAATTCTGCTAGCTAATTTTGCGATAAAGATTATGATTAATCAGAAAATTTTAAAAAATCGATTTTATTTAGTGAATTATTTTGATATCTAATGATTTATTAATCTTTCCCGAGATTTTCTTTCAGTTATGACAAAAACACGAATACCTGATCAAACCTTAATTAGATTTAATATAATAATTCTATTATTAAATTATATTCGATTTTTCATGACAATATTTTTGATTTTCCTTGAAAAAAAAAATTTACAATATATTTCTCTCATTTTTGTTAATTGTCAAATATATTAATTACATGAATGCATGTTAACAATCCATATGTAAAATATTAAATAATTAATGTGTTAAATTCAAGACTGTAAAAACTATAATTAAAATTAATTCTTCTTTTTAATTTTTTTTCTAGGCATTCATCATTTAAAATTATTTTTTAAAAACAATATTTTATATTATAAAAAAAAAGTCTAAAAAGTATTTTTGAGGTTTTGATATTTTATTTACAAATTATTAAGACAAATGATCATTTTTCAAATAATTATAAAAAATATATAAAAGTAAAAAATAAATTTTATAACTGAATTGAACTCTAAAAACTGTCCGGAAGACGAAATAACCGGTTGAAAACCAAATAGGCATTCATCATGATTATTGAAGCGACCCTTTGAATTAAAATTCGAGCTGAAATCAATTTTGGTAGAGGCTAATGAATCAATGTTTGAATTTTGATTAGACTTAAGCTTAATCCATATATCAAACATTGAATCAATAGATAAATTTTGAATAAAATTTGAATTTGAATAAACTAAAGAGCTCATTTTTTCTCTAATTATCAAATTTAGATCTACTCTCATTTGAGTTTGATTTTTATTCGTGTCATTACACTCGCCATAGCAACTATCATCATCAGATTTATCTTAAAAATTATTTTTAAAAATTTTTGTACAAGTTAATTCTTATTAAAAATATAAACCTTCATCAATATAGTTTTCATCGTCGTCTTCATAACCATCTGGCTTTGACTCCATTACTTGTACAACATTCCGGCAGTGAAAAACTGGCTGTCCTCCATAGCTATCAGTAGGTCGAAAAAATGGACACATATTTTCAACTGTATAACAATAACGTTGACATGGTTTTGCTAATTTATCATTTTCGAAGTAATATGGTATCATAGAAGAACAAAGCCATTTCTTGTAAGCATCCTAATTAGAAAAAAAACTGTAAAAATTATGAATAATTAAAAATAAATTTTTATTTAATATTTGATTAATAATTGTGATTTAGATTTAATTTTTAACAATATTTTTTTTAATCATTGAGGAATTAAAACAATTAAACAATTGGAATAGAAATATTAGATTTCCATTTGTTGAGTATATTATCTAATTTAAAGATATAATATTTTTTTCGTATGTATAGTCTAATCTTCCATCTGGATCCTCCAAATTTGGAAAATTTTCTCTTTCCGATTAACCATTGTTAAATTCGGCATAAAATACAGGATTAAATTGAATTATACGGATAAATTTTTGAATCCTCCAAGATATATTTTAATAATAGATAAAATTTTTTTTTATTTAATCCGGCATATTTAAAAGAGATGAGATTTCACAAAATTACCTTTCTTAAAATTAAAAAGAAGAGGTATTTTGCCTATTAATATATTAGATTAACCAAATGATTATTTAACTTTTATTGAATTTAATTATTAAAAATAAAAAAAAGAATTTCTAGACCCAGGATTCGAAATAGCTTATAACAAAAATTTCTAAAAAAAAACCTATAATCAACTAAATATTTTTTTACAATTCAATTTCTAAATTTATATTATTTTTGATTTTGCCATTGATGTCGAATTGTCAGACATCTGATTTACCAAAGTAGCTGAGCAAAAAAGGTTAGACTGTTACTTAAATGAAGATTAAACAAAAAAAATCTTTTTTTTAAATTTTGCTTTTCGTATCAAATTATCAAAAAATTTAATTGGAAAGATTCTAAATTTTATTTTTTTCTAATATATTAAACTTACTTGACATTTTTTACAATTCGATTTGACTGAAAAATAATTAGATAGACAATCAAAATGGTTCAAACTTTCCACGAAATCCTCAAAAGTACAACTTGCTGTCTGCGATAACAGGTAAATATTCAATAGAATGAGTGAACAATTATTAAGATGTGTGCTTTGGGAATCTAAATCTAAATTATCCAAGTGTAGATCTGTAGTATGATAAGATTTTGACTGATTGGTAGCGTTGGCATTAAAGTTCGACTTCTGGAACAAAACTTTGGGAATATTGAAATGCCTTTTATGATGGTGACGACTGGAAACTGAATGCTTTTTAATGCTATGCTTTACCATACCATTTTCTCTAAAAATATACTCTTTTAAATGAGAGCTTTTGACTGAATTTTTAAAAATATTTCCACAAAGTGAATGCTCGTATTCTATCAATGAAAACGCTCTGTCGAGGTCTTTCAACTGATTGTTATTACAGACAAGATCTATTCTATCTAAAACGTTTTGAGGTATTAAATTTTTATCTTTATTAAATATGAGTTCATAAAGTATATGATTTGGCTCTATTTTATTAACAATACATTCCTTCTGACCGGGATTAGGAACAAAAAAATGCGACGACTTGTATTCGTGAAATACGTCTTTGTAACAGGATCTATACAAATTTAAAAGAGTTTCGTTCATTTTTAATTCATTGAATAAATTTTGATCATAGGAAAGTTTGTTTTTCAAAGTCATATCACAGTCTACGGTATTGTTAAGGCTAGTTGAATTATGGCTACTTGGTGAAACCATTTCCAATGAGAAAAATAAATAAGCAAATACCAAACTCTTTAAATTTTTGCCAATATTTGCTCGATAAGGAAAATATTTGGGAAAGTGTTTTTTCTTACATCTTGGCAAATACTTGATAAAAATATAAAAATATCTTAAAAACCATTTGATCAACTGACTGAATAGACAAAAAATACAAAAAATTAAATCTAAATAATAATCAGACTTGGTTCGATCGAGTAGAGTATGCTCGTAATTGATAATATCTAACAAATAAAAGCCAAATATGCTCTTTGGCTCGATTGTTTTGTTTACATTCTGGCTCTTTTTTATTTGCTTGCCCGTATCTGTTTGTTGGTAGTATAGAACCATATTTATACGAAAGCATTATAACATTATTCGATTTTACAAAAAAAAATCTAAATTCTATTAATAAAAGCAAATTTAAAATTAGATAAAATTTAAAATTATAACTAAATACAAATAAGTGTGAATGACATTCAGTCTAGTTGCCCCATACTTTGAATTGTCTAACAAGTTTTGATATTTTTTATTAAAAAAAACATGAAATTTGGCCCATTATTATTTTATATTGGAAAGACTTGAGTGATGATAAGCGGTTGTATGGATTTAATATAAAAAAGACTATGGCTTCGAATAAAATGCTTATCAGTAAATAAATTTATCCTTGAGGCTTTGGGTTATCTAATAATAATATTAAATAATCTAAAAGTTAAATGCTTTTGAAGCAAAATTTTAACAAAATTGAGCCTGATGTATGTGACTATTGTATACTTTTTGTTAAATAATCTTTCTCTAAGCTCGCGAGGCTTATAATAGTCGTAAAATAAGTAAAATTGATTTTTTAATTAATTATTAATCTTAGTTATATCATTAATATAAATGTAAGATAAATTTTTAAAGTGATCATTGATCAAGATTTTTATTAAAATAGCTAAAATATGACGCTTTGGGAATACAAGATCATTTAAAGACCATTTTATGTTGGACTATTTTTTTTCATATAAGAAATAGATTTAATTTATTAATAGCTTTATAATAAAAATATTAAAACCTAACAATGACGTGAACTGCTGCTGAAATGAAAAATAAATAAAAAGATGACACTTATTTATACATGACTCTAGTGTCTTAGATTAATAACGATATAAAAAAAGTTATTTGTTTTACAAAGCCAATCGAAGTTATTCAGTACTGAAAAATCTTTTTATACCATTAGATAGAAAAGTTTAGTGATTATTTTATTAAAAATTAGAAAAAAAAAGATAATTTTTTTTCATAATTAATTCAGTTCCTTTGAGCTAGAAGTAAAATAAAGAGAAAAGTTGTAGTTGTTTTCTAAATATTTTTTGCTCATCTCCTTAGTTATTTTACAAACTTGATTCATTTAACTAAATCAAATTCAATTAAGCAAAACTTGGTAATTATGTACTAGTTTTAGCTGGTTGTTATCAGATTCAAGCAAATAGTTAATCTTAAATTAGCTTAGCTGCAATTAAGTCTTCCATATTTTCAAACTTGTTCTCATAAACTTTAATGTTTTGAGCTTCACTATTTAGGGCTAGATATATTTTAAAAACATACGCTTAGAGAAAAATATCCTCCAAAACTGATAGAAAAGATAGCACTTTAGAAAAAAACTCTTTCATGGAATGGAATAAATCTGAATTAGGAAAAAAATCTAATTAAATCTGACTAAACATTGATTTAAAATTAATTTTTAATCAATCCCAATCCCTGAGCCTGGCTTCAGCGACTTGAGTCTATGGTAACACTTGAACAGACAAGTAGGAGCATGTAAATTAAATATTTGCTTTTAATTATAAGAATTGAACCAACAAGTTCTAATTATTTATACTATATATAATTTATTGTAAATTTTAATATACACAAATATGTTAAAATGAGGCAGTGAATGCTAAATTTTGAAAATTTTGATCTGCCAATCTTGATATTTTGCTTCACCTTATCCTTATAATTAGATCTTGTTATATAAAATATTAATCAAAAATTCAAAAGTCAAGAAAATCACGTATTTTTCCAACAAAATAAATAAGAATCATTCTTTTCTTAAGAGTATAAAATAAATAATTAAAATGATAAAAGCCAAGAGCGGATTTTTCTACAAGTCAGATTTTGAATCAAACAAAATTAAAAAAAAATTGAACAAAACTAATTAAAAATTTATGCGCTGAGTCCCATGGGTCAAAATTAACTAAAGCAATCACATGCCGTGGATATGCTGATTTAAAAAGTCACGCCAAATTGATAAAATGACAATTTATTATTTAAGACTTTTATTACAACTTAAAACATTGGCTTTGTGACATTTATTTCAAATTATCATTTGGTAATTAAAATCGACTCATCATACAAATATCTTATTTTTGTTCCTATTCTTTTTCATAATGAAATTTGATACTTAGATTATCTAAAAAATAAATCTAGAGTTTTCGTGCAAGCTCTGGTTTCATCATTCAGTGATTAGTTTGTTCTTGACTTGTTTCTCAGAAAGAAAATGCTATGACAAAATGTCATTTTAAATCAGTTGAAAATTGTTTAATAAAACTTATCTGAAAGCTATTATTATTTGTCAAAACTGATCGATAAATTTATATGTGTGTTTTGCTCATATAAAGTGGATCATTAACTTGCAGGGAACTTCTTTTCTCAATAAAAGCTTTAATTAAACAATCAAAATAATACGAAATGGAGAAATGCTCTTAAATATGATACTCCAAGTTAAGAGATAAATGCAAATATTTGAACCAAAGTTGTTCAGACAAGCAGCAGCAACTTTGTAGCTTTGACTTGATAACGCCTTAAGAGCTTTTTTCTCCTCTCAGTCTAAAATTTAATCTGTCTAGTTTTATTTTTAAATTTAGATCGGTTTTACTTTTTTATTTATCAAAATATTTGCATATTAAATTTGAAAAAAAAAAACCTAATCTAATAATCTGCTTATTTTACGAATAAGATTGTTTGTTTCAGAGGCAGAAAAAAAAGAAATTAAACAATCTTTAAATTAAAAAATTGATCAATATTGCTCCAACTTGAGCGAAAATTTCTAATATTTGTTTTCTAAAAGCATTTTCTGATCATTTTTAATTAAAATTATTATAGTTCTAGAAATTAAAGCTCACATTGGCGAGAACTACAGACAAATTAATTTGACCGTAGTGCTAAAGCTTCTGTTGATACCAACAATTTTGAAACAGATAAAAGACTCGAGCCTCATAAATCAGCTTAAAAACGAATACAAAATTAATCACCGTGGTATCGTTTTTCTGCTGTTCGATCTAACATTTAAATATTATAAATATATATATTCTATTTGAGATATCAATTCCCAAAACAAACATTATTTTATCATTTAAAAACAGACGTACCTAATATTTAATTCGGGTGGTTACTCTTAAAATAATATTAAAAAAGTGAGGATAAAAAAAATGGTAAAAATAAAATTTTTAAATGTTAAATGGATGAATAAATCAAATTTTTTTTAATTAAAAGTCAAATAAAATCCTATTTCCTTTTATGATGAAAAATGACAAATTTTCATTCAATATTCATTAAAGAAAAAACTAATAAAATGACTGTAATTATTCTTAATTAATTATAATTCTCAGTAAAATTAAGCTCTTCTTTTTTTATTGATCAAGATGTTTATTTATTTTTAATCGTCTTCTAATATTAAAATTTTAGACTATTTATCTATTTTAAAATTGAAAAATATCGTTTATTGTATTGAATTAAACCACTAATTAGAACAAGCATATTGATTAAAGAATTGATTTCTCTTGTAATTGAAAACAATGTAAAATTATCTCGTTTAACTAATACTCAGCTTGAAAAAATAATATAGGAAAATTTATGAAAAATCCTTTTATTTTGATTAAGAAAATAAATCAAACTAATGGAGTTTCAATAATTAATCCCTAATTCTTATCTTTTTTTTTAATGTAATCTAGATCTGATATTTTTAAAATGCTATCTAGAAGACTTGGATCGCACCATTTACCATGCCTAATTTAATTTCTTTTAAATTATTTTAAAAGAAATTTGGAATAAAAAGTTAAAAACCGTAGATAATTACTGCTTTGTCATTTAAATATTTCCAATAAATATTCCTTCCTTTTATTTAATTAGTTTTAAAAGGCTCATTAAAATTTTTTTCTTTTAATTAAGGTTATTAATCTCAGAACAAAAAAATTCCTCTTCATTAATCTTTCATGTTTTAGTATTAGTAAATCAAATTAAACAGAGTTTGTGTAATTAAAGATTCTCGAGAGTCGAATTTTAATTCGAGATTATTTTTCTACATAAAATTTATTAAAAAAAAATTAATAGTCTATCTGTTTGTTAAATAAATAATCGAATATATGTTTTTTTTAAGACATAAGCATAATAAAATTAGATAATTTTGATTTAGGATCAAATTAAGAGATCACTTTTAGAAAATTTTATCTTAATATGTTCCCTAGTTTAATTCAAATTACTTTTTGATATTTTAATTCAAATCTTTTTCCCATTTATTAATAAAAACTAGTAACTTTGGATCAATTTTTTTAAAATTGCTTTTAAATTCAGTTGTTGAATAATTATTTTTAAATTATCTATCTTAGCTAAACGTTTATTTTAAAATTATTTTGCTTTGAATTTGAGCCTAAAAATATGCTTTTCTATTAACCAAGAGCAAAGATTAGCAAATGCAAACCGAGAGCCCAAAAATAATTTTGAAACTGAACACAAAAATACCAAAAAAACAAGCAATATTCTTTTTACTTGAAGCTAAAATATCTTTTTATGAACCAAATAATTTATGCATCGGTTGTTTTATTTTCAATTATCAAAACTTGTTTAAAATCTTTATTTTTCCAGTCGAAATAGAATAAAAAAAAGAAAAATATATAAATCCAAAAATTAACTCTAAATGCTTATTTATCCATAAAGATTATTGGTTTTAACATGCGAAAACTTAAATGTGGCTTTTGGATCGATTTTCGTAAATGATATTCATTCACTAAGCCTTATTAAGTCAAGTTGAGTTATTTTAAATTAATCTAAAACATAATAGTTTAATGGTATATTTCTAAATGCAAAAAGTATTGAGTCTTTATTAACGTTTTATGTTCTTATGTAAAAACAATCGATTTCAACTGCTTAAATTTAATAAAACACTCATAGATAGAGAAAAAAATTAAGATGGAGCAACTTTCAATTTTTTGATAAATTAGAATTAACACTTGAACAGCGACTTTTGTTTATTGTCAAGATCAGCTATTCTCTTTTTTAAATAATTGTAATTGATCACGATATTCATTGATAGAAACCTCATTTTCAATAAGAAAAAAGAATAAACAAGTAGAATTTTATAATTTCCTACTAATGATTTAAATAATACACTTTGGTAAAATATCTATGACCAGAAGCATGATGCAATTTTAATTAATAAATCTCAAATATTTTTCCTAAAAATAAAAAAAAGTCAATTTTTTTAAACTTCCTTTCTTATCACGGACCATTTATTTATTGCTGAATTTTTTTATCTTAAAATCAACACTGTTATCTTAGACTAAAGATAAAAGCTAGTTTTGGAAAATTTATAAGCTTTTTTTTTTAAATTGACTTAATTGAATTTTTGATCATACACTTTAATTTTATAATTCCTTTTTTTAAAGAAGATTATAATTATCAATAACTCGTATTACTCGCTTCCTTTTATACTACTAATAAAAAAAGATATCTTGAATGCCTATACTTTGGAAAAAATAACTGAATGGTAATTTTGCTTGCAACTATATGCCAATAATTGAAATATTTCATTGTAACTAGATGATAAATTCCGAAATAAATGAGTAATGAGTTTAAGATTGAAGTAAAATATCAAAATAATTTATTGATTTCTAGCTAGTTTTTTAATATTTGAATTATTGCTTTATGATGATTCAGAAAGCTCAAATCTCACTTCAAGCCATAAATAAGATTAAAAAACATAAGTTTTAAATTAAATTTTAAACAAAGTAGAGTTGCTTTCGAGTAAATAAACGAGATTGCTAATTATATTTTAATTAGTACATTGTCGAAAAGAAAAAGATTAATATGTTCACAAAAAGCTGCCAGAATGGTACAAGACGAAGCATACTGATTTGAAACTTGGTTTAAAATAGCCACAGGAAACGATTAATTTTGGAAAATTAAACGCAATTTGTTTTTGATGAATAAGAATTGAATGAATAACTAGTTTATAAGAAAAAAGCTTCTCTTTTTGATTTTCCTTATTCATTTTTGATTTGTAAAATAAACAAGAAAATTTTAATTTAGATTTTGATTAAATATTTTCTGTTTGTTTGTTGATTTCTTAAAAATCGAATAGGCTTTATAATTTGTTTTGATCGTTTAATTTAAGCACGGAAATATTTTCCATTATCTGTTTAAATAATTTTCTTATGCAATTCGGTTTAGTTCTATCGAAATATAGAAAAAACCCTTAAGAGATTATTCAAGAAAAAAATATATTTACAAATAAGTCTAATTAAATGTTCAATCGAAATTAACGATCAATGTTTTCAATTTAATATTTTAATTTATTAATTTCTTATTTTTTTTCGAAAAATTGAATAACCCTTCAAATTTAAAAATAGTCTTATTATATGCTTGACTACGAAACAAAATTCGAAATTTAATCTCCAATTTAGCAAAACAAAATACAAAAATTTTTATTTGTTTTTTATTTAGTAAAATTAATTTAATTTGCAAATAAAATTAAATAATCAAACATTAAATAATTAAAAGATCAAAAGATTGTAAATAAGAGATTTATCTAATAAAAATAAATCATTTTATAATCTTGAAAATAATAACAATTAAATACCGGAGTTTTGAGGTATTAATTATAAATAAAATAAGAGACTCAATTTTTAAAATAAAACTGAACATCATATTAATTGCTATTTTATAAAGTAAGAATTTATTATCATTTTCTTATTTATATTTACATTATTTTGAAAATTAATTTTAAAATACTTGCCTCTTTAGGTAAAAAATTTTTTTTATCTCCTTTTGTTAGACTAAATATTTTATTTCGGATATTCCATTAAAATTATATTATCAAAAAAAAATAATAATTCAGTAAACAAAAGTGTGTATTTTTTCTAATTATTATGATAAGTTAAGGATCTCTGAAATTAATTTAAAAAATGCCCAAAAATATCTTAAGAGCATTTGGTTAAATAGCAAAAATTAATTAAAACTGTTCAAACTTATTGAAATTCTAAGAAATAATTTAAGGCAAATCTTATTTAAATCTAATGTTCTTATTATAGCTCATGAAGGTAAAATTATTCAGATTGTTGAGTATCAAGAATATTAAAAAGTATTACTATATAGCTAGTTGAGAAAAACATACTTTAAAATTCCTGAAATCGAAATAAATAAAATTTCTATATGACATAAATTCGGATATTAAATATGAACAGCATTATGGACATTTGTACGATCATGGCAAAGTAGAGCACAATTCCATAAGACGAGACGACATTAATTCAAAAATTTACAGCATTATGGTCATTTGTATGAACAAGACAATGTACTACATAATTCCATAAGAAAAGAAAACATTGATTCAGATATTAAGATTGGAAACCATTATGGACATTTGTACGATCATGGCAAAGTAGAGCACAATTCCATAAGACGAGACGACATTAATTCAAAAATTTACAGCATTATGGTCATTTGTATGAACAAGACAATGTACTACATAATTCCATAAGAAAGACATTGATCGTTTACAAGGGTAAAGAGTCTTTTTTATTTTGTCTTTTATTTTCACAATAAAATTGCCAATAAATAGTGCAAAATTTACGTTTTTTAGCATAATAATAGCTTTTTATTACAAATGAAACAAAAAAAAGACTTAATTATTGAAATGTGTGTATTATTGTATAAGAGTATTGTTTTCAACAATTCGAAATTTTTCCTGATTTATCTCTAATTCATATCCTATTCTCGTCCAATTATACCAACGGTTGTACAAAGAGAAACTTGAGTTGTTTATTATTTTTATTTTACGTAATTTAAAAAATTTTATATTCTTGGTATTAAAAGTCCTAGGATGGAGGACCAATACTATAATTTGTCAATAATATAATACGAATTTTGTTTGTGGTGATAATTATTTTAATTATGATATGATACTCTCTCAATTTGAAATGCTTTTTCAGATGTTAGAGTTTAAGACTGAGTTCAAAGAGAACAAATTTGAGATCATTGTGGATAATTCTTGAACTCATGCTGCTAAATCAGTGAATATAAACGTTATCAAAAACATTTAAACTCTTTAAACTAATTCTTTTTACAAAAATTAAAATTTTTGCACTTTTATTTTGAGAAAAAGAGATTCTTTATAGCCTTGGGAAAAAAAATAAGGAATTCGAATCTTTTACTTTTAAGATGATAGGACCTACCATGACTGAGTTATAGGACCCCTACGGGTATTGATCAAAAAAATAAGGGTCAAGGACCATTATGGACACAAAAAATAGAACTTATCGAAACCAAATCCATTGCCTAATAAAATAATCATTTTTCTGTAAAAATTAATTAAAAAAATTTGTAAATCGCATTTACTAAGCTTAAGATATCTAAACTTATACATTATACAGTATAATGTATAAATTTTTTTACTCTACAAAATGATAAATTGATATCAATGAAAAAGTAATGTCGATACGTATTGAATGACGCACATCTTATATTTAACCATAGGCTTGGTTTCGGTTATTGCATTAAACTACAGTTTTCAAACAAATGTTTTTCTAAATTTTTCAAAAAATTCGTTAGCGCATAACGCAATATATAAACAAAAAACATAAAACAAGAAAATAAGTATTTATTACTTTTTTGCTTAGACGGCCGTTTCTACTCTATTTAGATTTTTAATAAAAGCCAATATGTCCAAAAATATCTTAAGCATTTGGTTAAACAGCAAAATTTAATTAAAAGTGTTCAAACTTTTTGAAATTCTAAGACATCATTTAAGGCAAATCTTGTTATAGTGAATGTGTTATTTCAAATTCAAAGGACAATAATAAAGTCATGATTAATTCATATTAAGAACTTTAAAAATAAAATTAATTTTTTTCAATCTGTAAAATTTAGAGCTTTTATGAATTATGAATAAGTAAAATAAAGGTGATATCTTTACTTTTTTCAACTATTACCAGATTTATTTTTTCTAATCTAATAACTTTGCCAATATGATTTCTACAAGTATAAACTAAATATAAAAATTTAGTGTTTATTTAATTTATTGAATAATTTATTTCTTAATATGTAGATCTTAATTATTAGGCTAGCAGAGTCATTGAAATGGAAAATAATATATTGCTTGAAATAATTCAAAAAGCATGTTCACAAAATCCGATTGAAGTTAAAGAAGCCGAGACCAAAATCCACGAGTTTGAAGTTCACCCTGGCTATTGTTTAAATTTACTTGTAAGTCTATCTAAAAATCTGAATTACAAAAAATTAAATGAAAATTAAGTCTATTATTTCTAATTATTCGCTCAATACCGATGTTCGCTTTATGGCAAGCTCTTGTCTTAAAAATGCCATTGATAAATATTGGCGCAAGACAGCACCCAACTCCTTAAAAGAAGAAGAAAGACTGATGCTTAAAAATCAATTTTTACAATACTTGAATGAACCTGAGCTTAAATTAGCCCGACAAATGTCGGTCATACTCGGAAAAATAGCTCGCTTTGATTTACCACTACAATGGCCAGACCTTATAACAAAATTAATTCAGATTCTTCAAGAGAGCTCGGTTTTGTCTCAAGATCCCATTTCATCCAAGCCAGCTCTTTCTTCTCTTCTATCCATAGCGCCAAAGAACGACAACACAGACAACATTAACTCACAACAGACCATCATTCATAACAGGTCCCTAATGGCTTTACATCAAATAATTAAATCTTTAGCATCCAAAAGATTGATTAGTGATCGCAAAATATTTGAACAATTATCTTTAAATATAATCAATTTAATATTAGAACTAGCATTTTTCTATTTACATAAATGTTTAAATGATCCTTTAGGTGAAATAGATTCTTATGACGAGATCTATTTAACAAATCAACTAAAAGAACATTCATTTTACCTTGATCAGGCAATTATTTGTCTAAAGATACTGCACAAATTAGTTCTAAATGGTTTCAAAGACAATGCAGATAACATGGCCATGAACCAACTAATGTCTAATTTGATCCAATCTTTTGAAAAAACTCTGGTCAAATACAATCGGTTGATTAATAGTGCTGAAAAGCGTTTTAGTGAATATTTTAAAGAAAAATACGAATATATTATTGTTCTTTACATAGAGATTCTGCATGATTACCATGAAACTTGTCCATTTAGCTTTATCCAAACTAGTATGGAAGATAGCTTTAATTTGATCCTTCAGGTGTGCTTTACTGCTCAAGGTAAAGCTCACTCATTTCCCAAATTGATCATACAATTAATGAATTTTATGAAATCAATCATAATGTGTGACAAATATAAGCAGAGATTGGTCAAGTTGGACGACCCACAAGCTCAGCAAAAACAACAAAAAGCAATAGAAATTAAAGAACATTTTTTGACCAAAAAAAATTTAGAACAAATTATGAGCATTTTGTTCAATGAGTACTTGTTGATGACTGAAGAAGAGCTTGAATCATGGCGCGATTCACCAGAAGAGTTTTTAAATGAGGACGGAACTTCTACAGATGCTTGGAAATACAACTACAGAGCCTGTGCTGAGACGCTATTTCAGGCTTTTGTTCACGAATATCACGACCAAGTTGTTCCAATTGTAGTCGAGCTACTTGAAATGTATTCCAAGCTTAAACCAATAGAGAATGTTGATGCTTTTGTGTCAGAAAATTTGCACATTGTCCAAAATTTAAATCAAAATCGTGCATACGATCCTAACCAAATGGAAAAGTCCAACATTGATTTATACATTTTGCTTAAAGATGCGTCCTATAACTGCAGTAGTATTGCTGCTTGGGAACTAGTTTCATCAATTGACTTTGACGTTTGGTTCACACAAGCATTATTGCCAGAGCTAAAAGGCCTCAATGGATATCCACCATGTCACATTTTGATCAAAAGAAGAATTCTTATTTTGATATCTAATTGGGTTAATATTAAACTATCTGTCCAATATAGACCATCGGTCTATGAAGTTTTATGCGAGCTGCTTCAATCGAATCAAAATATTGTGATTCGATTACAAGCTTGCTTGACTCTAAAAGCCGTGATGGACGATGTTCATTTTGAGAAAGAGACCTACTTGCCATTTCTAAACTTTCATTTTGGCTTATTGTGCCAGTTATTGAAAGAAGTTGAGGAATGCGATACCAAAATAAAAGTTTTATCTGTTTTATCATTTTTAGTTGAAAGAGTAGATGTTCATATAAGACCTTACTGCAATCAACTGGCCGAATATTTGCCATTTTTGTGGAAAGAATCAGCCAATCATAACATGCTTAGGTGTTCAATTGTTACAGCTTTTCATCACATTGTCAAATCTTTTGGAGCCCAGTCGGTAAACTATCATTCCTTTTTGGTACATGTTATTCACTATTCAACTGATTCGACCAACCCAGCATCGGTATACTTGCTCGAGGATGGCCTCGAGTTGTGGAACATTACAGTTCAAAATTCACTTCAGATGTCTAACGATTTGCTCAATTTGTTTTCCAATATAATACCATTATTAGACCGCGATACGGATATATGGAAATTGTGCCTAGATATCATTGATTCCTATGTTATCCTAGATGCCAGACAACTGTTTCAGTATTATGGAGATTTTTTGATGAATAAATGCTGTGATCTTCTGAGCGACAGAATTAAAATTGATGCGTTACTAAGGTTTATGAGAACTGTTGGTCAAATGTTCGAAGTGCCGGCTGATAACATTCAAATTAGATTGTTCGAACCATTTATAATAAAGGCAATTAATTTGTCCATGAATACAGAAGTTTATCCAATGATAATGGCAATGTGTTTAAGTATGCTGGCTAGACCTGCTTTAGAAGATGGACAACAATTTATGAAAATAATTGAAAAATGTGCTCATTTGCGAAACCAATCGGTGAGTATCCTGGAAAATTTTGGTTCTAGTTAAATAAAAATCCCCAATTAGGCTCATGAATATAATAATTAAAAACATTTTTTTTCAATAAAATTGAAAATAACTGAAATAAAAAGCTCTTGGTCCCAATTTGTTAATAAATAAAATACTCAGTTAATTTTAAAAAATTAAATCAATCATTTTCATTGAGATTAAATATGCCTATCAAATTAAATGATTTTTTTAGCCTGAAAATTTATTAAGTGAGTTATTGGACTCATGGATCGATAAAATAGACATGATTGTTCATCCCGAACGAAGAAAACTCACTGCACTAGCTTTGGTTTCAATGATACAATTTAATTCAAAGTAAGTTCCATTAAATTTACTTTGAAAAAGATTCCAAAGTATCTAAAGCAGTCTAGTTTTAACATTACAAGTTATAAATTTTATAATTTTATGCTAAATTATATTTAAAATTATTTTTAAATTAATTTTTGATTCAAAATAAAATTAAGGAAATTGTTAGATATTTAATTTTTTATAAAGCAAATGATAATAAAATAATGTTTTAATCTATTAAATTTTTAAAATTTAGTGTAATTTACGAACGATTTGGTGCTATTATTAATGTCTGTGTAACTGTTTTGCTTGAAGTACTAAAAGATGATAATGGAACAAAATATGAGTAAATAACTTTAATTGAATATTAGATATTAAAAAGCCTAATTTAAAAAATAAAAGCTATTTACTAGTAGCAAAGGATGTTGAGAATGATGACGAAGAAGTTGATACTGAACATGAGAAGAGAAAGCGACGGGTAATTTAGTTTAATATATTAAGTATCTTATTAAATAAATTTGTTTCTTTTTAAAGTTAAGACTAATGGATCCCGTCCATTCTATATCATTGAAAGATGTAGTCCTAGAACAATTGAGAAAATGCGAGTCTTTAATTGGAAATGATCATTTTAAACAATTAATGTCTACTATAGAACCAAATGTAACTCAAAAACTAACAGAGCTAATTCTTGACCAGAATTAGTTAATCAATTAAAATAAAAATAATTTTTAGTGTGAAGCATGATTTTATTCCATTCATTCCCAACTCAATTTTGTTAAATTTATTTTTGAGATTTTAAGTTTTATGTTAGACAAACGACGAAATTTTTTTGGCTAAAATTTTAATTGAAATTTTTCCTATTTTAAATTAAAATCAAATAAAAATAAAAAATTAATTAACTTAAATAATTAGTATCAGATTTTATTCAAGCATATTAAATTGCTTAATTTAAATTTAACTTTTTTTTCAAGAATATATAAAATTGATTCTTTAAGCCTAAAATGCTATGTTTTAACTGTACAGATCGATTAAAAGAGACAAAAACATTGGAAAAAAGATTAGAAAAAGAGGGTAGCTCTGAACCAAAAATATACAATAAAATATTGTTGGAGAAACTAAGAGAATTTCAAATAGAAACTAATTTTATTCTAACAGAATTTGTTGAAAAAGAAAAAAAAGCACTAGGCTCAAAAGAACTAAGCAATGATAAATTGAAAAAGATGACGAAGGCAAGAAAAGAAATAGAAACAACTGAGAGTTCATCCGAGAGTGATTCAAATTGTGAAGAATTGAAATCTAAAACAAATCATGATAACGAGCCAGTTGAAAAAAAACCATGTTTATAGATTGATGAAATCAAAGTTTGAAAAATTAAAAATTAAAAGAAAAATTTAAAAATAAACTATTAAAATTTAATACTAAAATTTAGCTATAAAAACTTGAAAATAAAAAAATACAAAATTAGATGTTTAAACTAGAAAAGAGAAAGGCCTATATAAGATAAAAAATAAAATTTTTTTTAACTTGGATAATGTAAAAAAGAAAAATTAAGAATTCCAAAGAAACAAAAAAAATTCCACAACAGAAAAATATAAATGTAAATTTAATATATAATAAAAATAATGGATGTTTTGGTAAGAATGAAATATCAAAATGCTTTGGAAGAAAATTATTTAGGATATGCTGAATATGAAGATTATCTACCGGTAAATTCTACAATACAACATGGTAAAATCCTCACTTATATTTATTAAATCAATCAAATGTAAATTAAAAATTTAAAAATTCTACTTGTTTATTCTTTTTTCTTATTGAAAATGAGGTTTCTATCAATGAATATCGTGATCAATTACAATTATTTAAAAAAGAGAATAGCTGATCTTGACAATAAACAAAAGTCGCTGTTCAAGTGTTAATTCTAATTTATCAAAAAATTGAAAGTTGCTTGTCATTTTTCTTTAATGTGTCAATAGAATACATTAGTTTTGCATGCGAACTTGATGGACACAAGAGATTTTTTTGCTTAATATTCGAGTAATATTTCTTGATTTTTTCTTTCTGTTCTAAAGATTTGCCAAAAAAAAGCTTTTTTCAAAAAAATTATTTTTAATTATATTAAGAAAAAAAAATACAATTAACAGTAGAGAAAAAAATGAAAATAAATAAAATTAAATTAATAATATGATAATTTGAAAGTATATAAACTTTTTATTGAACAAATTAATAATATCTAAAACAAAACAAAACAATTAATTTTATAATTAAAAAACTTGTATAAAATGATTATCAAATATAAAAAATGAATTAATCTGTATTTTAAATGCGTATTTAGGAATTTCCTTGTTCATTTATGTCAAAATATACCAAAAATTTCAAGAAACATTTTGTATAGCTTATGATTTCGTTTCAAGCGATTAATTATTGCCTAATGGAATTCTGTAGTACATTGCCATGTTCATACAAATGTCCATAATGGTTTCCAATCTTAATATCTGAATCAATGTTTTCTTGTCTAATGGAATTCTGTAGTACATTGCCATGTTCATACAAATGTCCATAATGGTTTCCAATCTTAATATCTGAATCAATGTTTTCTGTCTAATGGAATTCTGTAGTACATTATATAAAATCTAAATAGAGTAGAAACGGCCGTCTAAGCAAAAAAGGAATAAATACTTATTTTCTTGTTTTTTGTTTATATATTGCGTTATGCGGTAACGAATTTTTTGAAAAATTTAGAAAAACATTTGTTTGAAAACTGTAGTTTAATGCAATAAGCGAAACCAAGCCTATGGTTAAATATAAGGTGTGCGTCATTCAATACGTATCGACATTACTTTTTCATAGATATCAATTTATCATTTTGTAGAGTGAAAAAATTTTAAGATCAACGATATATAACATTATATAAGTTTCTAATATAATAAAGGAGATTTACCCTTGTAAACGATCAATGTCATCTAATGTACACTGCCTTGTTCATACAAATGACCATAATGGTTTCAAATCTTAATATCTGTATTGATTCCATCTTGTCTAATGGAATTCTGTAGTACAATGCCTTGTTCATACAAATGACCATAATGGTTTCAAATCTTAATATCTGTATTGATTCCATCTTGTCTAATAGAATTCTGTACTACTTTGCCATGATCGTACAAATGACCATAATGGTTTCAAATCTTAATATCTGTATTGATTCCATCTTGTCTAATAGAATTCTGTACTACTTTGCCATGATCGTACAAATGTCCATAATGCTGTTCATATTTAATATCCGAATTTATGTCATATAGAAATTTTATTTATTTCGATTTCAGGAGTTTTAAAGTATGTTTTTCTCAACTAG
>JAESIW010000001.1:0-27905 GCA_016802295.1 Brachionus rotundiformis
ATAAATTCTTATCGATTTTTTTCATATCCACTTTGTTTGCCGTTCAAATTAAGAGTTAGAATTAATTTGCTTAGCTGTAATTTATAGCAGAAAAATAAGTTGATTTGACAATATTGGCTCAAGAGGCCAATTCATCAAAATTAAATAAACAAATTGATTTTTCATCTAATCAAAAATTTGAAGCAAGCCTAAAGCTAAAGCAAACAAATTGCCGCTGTGACACCATTCAAAATTAATTTTTTTATTTTCATTTCTTTTTTGTTATTTAAAATAAATTAATTATTAATTTTAGTAAATAATTTATTTTTTAATTTTATTTTTTTGAAAAGGACTCAATTTTTCAGTGCTAAAATAAACTCTTACCAAGTCACATTTAGTTTTCTTAGAACGATATTAAATAATTTTCAAAAAAAAACCTTGAAGCGCCAATTTTTTGTTTATTTGTTTATCTGTACCGAGCTAAGGCTCCTTTAGAATAAAATAGTTAAGTAATTATGTACCGTAAACCCTTGCAAGACCATGCGTGGTATAAATTCTGAATCTTAGGCTGTAGTGCATACATAACAGACCGTTTGTGATATACTACGTTAAAACTTAAAAAACCTGCAATAACACAGAGTTTAAAACTTTAAATTTCAACCTGATCTCCCATAAAAAAGTGATAATAAAGAAGTAAATATGATGCTTATAAATTCAACTTTTGAGTCATGGTATGGGTTTAAAAACTGAAAAAGGAAGGATTAAAAAATGATTATAATTAATTTTTTTATTAATTATTTTCAAACAAAGCATGACTATGCTGATTGGAAACATATCTATATTAGATTTTGTATGACTTCTTCTTCTTGTACAAGATTATATTCCGTAAGACCATAAACGCCTATCACAATAAAACTCCCCATGGTCACCATATTAACAAAAATATTGGTAATAAAAGTGTGAAGTAAAGCCAATATTTTGGATATTTAACTTAAATAACAAATTATAATAGTTTAAAATGATTTAAAAATTAGATTAAAAGTTAGGATCATATATTTAATAGCAAAGGCAGAACTGATATGACCAAGAGAATCAAAATTTACGACAATGGCAAATTTTGCTGTGTTGTATGAATTTTCTTTCAATTTGCTCTCGATAAATTTGCTTTGATGTTAACTTACATTGGTAGGATACACCAAATGCTGCAGACAGGATTCTACCCGGATTTTGGTCCAATATTTGAATACATTTTTTTTTAAAGATTTATATTTGTTTCTTCATACTTTTTTTAATTGATTCAAACAGAATCTGTTTTAGTTTTGTCAAAGAATTTCATCATTTCATCTGTGGCTTTATTAAAAATATTTTATTTTCTTTTTATTAATATTTAAATTGTTTAAGTTCAGATTTGATGTGAATAACTTAATTGATATTAATAACTACCTAGAAAAGTATGGATTATATGCATTACAACATAGAATGCTATCTTTGGCCTATAAAACATTATACTTTCATAACTCTCCTGAAAATCTAAGGCAGAAATTAAAGAAAAATGACTCAATAAATTTGAAATATAATTTTAGGAACAGTGAGAATCTGATAAAACCAACATCAAAATCAGTAAATGGTGAAAAAACTTTTGGTTTTTTCTATTCAAGACTTATAAATCGCTTTGTGATCAATAGATCAATTTTGAAATTTACAACATTTAAGCATGCAATTTTTAATTACATTTTTCTAATTTTCTCAGATTTTGTAAAACAATTCAAAAAATTTAATTTAAATATTTCAATGTTTTATTTTTTTAAAATAATTATATAAACAATTGATTTTTGATTTGTAAAATTATTTTATTTAAATAAATAAAGTTTTAATCGGTCTTTATGAAATGGGCTCTAAAATTAGAGATAATAATGTCTAATCTTTTATTCCTTTATTTTATATCGGAATCAAGAAAGAAAATATTTAATGCTTAACTAGTACATGATCAATACGCTTGATGAGTGAAAGAGGTCTAAGGAACAATGATCATAGACTATAAGAAACGGTGAAAAGATAACTCTTAATTTTTCTAAATCTTGATTAATTACTCGACAAAATAAAAAGAAGTGAAAATAACAAAATCTATTTCTAATTTTTGTACATAAAAATTAGATTTTTTTCAATGTTAAGATCTAGAGTAAGGAAATTCTAATAGTTCTAATCGATGTCCAAAACAAATCAAATGCTTGCATGTAAATTTTTTTGCCAATTGTGACAACTGCAAATGCTGACTCTGTTACCATATAAATTATCTGTCCACTTTGAGTATATTTTACTATTCTTTTCTTTTTAAATTGACTGAAATTGCTTTTGTAGTAATTAATACTAGAAAGCCCTTTTTTAAAAGATAAAACTTTAATATTATCTCAAAGAAATAAAGTTATCAAAAATTACTTTAAGAAACTTAAAATCAACTTTTAATACTTAGTTACACAAAAGTTTAGACCCATACTCATCTTTACCACAAATTCTGTGATGTATTTTTAAATATTTTCTTTCTTGTTTCCGATATAAAATAAAAGAATAAAAGATTATACATAGTTATCTCTAATTTTAGAAATTTTTAATTAAATTAAATCTTGTTACTAGATTTTCTTGCCTATTTATAATTTTCTATCTGATTATTTTTTTTGCTTTCGGCCAATACGAAACTATTAGTCTTTTCTTTCGCTCTGGAAGCATTCAGAGTCACCTCAATTGTATGGTGAATGATTGTATGTTCCAATAATCGATTATTTCCCTTTTCAAGTACATTTAAAATGTTTTTACTAATTCTAATTTTGAATTTACTAATTTTGAATGTTTTAGTTTTTACTAATTCTTCAGATCAGGTGATTTTTAATTTATTTTAAAATAGGTTTGAAAACTTAACTTTCTTTTTAATTTATTAATTTTAATTTTCTCTATCTCCATGGTAATTAAAATAAATAGAATATAAAAAGTTATATTTTTAAGTCTATTAATTCTACGACTGCAAATTATGGATCATAAAAAGGAAGAATTTGAGATTTCTTTTGAATTAAAAGATATTCTTATGGTGCCGATTATCAGTTCCATATATATCATACTTTCATACTTAATTCAAGACTATATAATTCACTTTCATCTTTTGATATTTTTCGGTATAAATTTTAACTGAGATATTAAGAAATTTTATCTCGAATTTTTAAGTTTTTTTTGGTTATATGATGAATGAAGTATTTAATGATATCTTCTTTAAAAAAATATTTTCAAATTCAAAGTAATTTTTATTTTTAATTTAATAATAATATAAATAGATTTTTTTATTAAAAGATCGATTCAGTTTTTTGTTATTCTGAATTTAATCATTTTATTTTCCTTATGGATCATTACAAATCATTGGATGTGTTACAATTGTAATTTTTCTAATTCATAAATTAAATACTTAATTTTATTAAAATTTATTAAGTTTTCCAAATTTTGATCTGCTATTTGATGGTTACTCGTTTAAAAATCAATAATTTCAAAAATTACTTAATATTTTTTTCATTGTTATTGATTTTTGATATTTTTTGGGTGTACTTTTCAGAAAGTTTATTTAAAGATAATATAATGGTGAAACATATGAACAAAAAGTCTGCTTTAGTGTTTCGATTTTTTTCGAAAAAATCGAAAAATTTTAATATTTTTCAAATGATTAATGGAAAATTTATATTTCCAAAATTTCAAAAAAATGTTTTCATTCTTGTAGGACTAGGTGATATAATTATACCTGGGATCTTTATAATTTTTTGCAGGAAAATTGATCTCAATGAAGGAATAAAATCAAAAAAATCGAAAAAAAACAAATTTATCTTTAAGTTTATACCTTCATATTTTTTGTTGTCATTAATAGGTTTTTTTATAGGGCTTTTTTTATCGATTAAAGTCTCATTATTTTTTGATCATTTCCAGTCTGGCATTTTGTTTATTATTCCTTGTGTTCTTTTCCCTATTATAGTTAAAGCATTGATTAGTAATCAAGTAAAAGAATTACTAACAACTAATTTCTAGTTTTTATATCGTGCAGACATTAAGTTTTGGAAAGTTTGCGAATCTACAGGACAATTTAAAAAATGTCTCAAATAGTAATATAAATTTGGTTTTAATATACTTTTTTCTAATTTTAAATCTTTTTTTTCCAAAATATAAAATTTTAATAAAATTTTTACGTTCAGTTTTTATGCTTTAATTCAAAAATTCCAATAATATATAGAGTCAAAAATTAAAATTAAATATATTCAAGATATTAAAATATAATTAAAATGTTAGTCTTACAATGAATTACTTCAATTACTTCGATTTTTTTATGAAAAATGTATCCTATTGAAGTAATTTGTTGAAAAATCATTATGGTGAATCCACAATATTGTACTCAATTTATTTGTATTCATATCAATTTATATTCATTAATTTTTTAGTAAATTACAAATTTGTTTGATGAATTAAAATGTCGAATCAACAAGATTAAACAATATCATTTTATAAAAATAAATAAATAAGGTACAATTAATTGACATCGTTCTAAATATGTTTTATCTATTGACATTCCAGTTATTTTAATTATGTTTTTTTTATTAAATAAATTTTTAATTATGTTTATAAAAGATACTTCCTTAATTATTATTTTATATTAAGTTTTTGGTAACTTTTATTAAATCTGTTATTCTAAAATATTAAGAGCGAAAATAGATTTTTAAGTAAGCAACAAATTTTTAACAGATTCATTTACTTAGAAAAGTTATTAAGCCAAAAATATTCAAAAATTGAACAATTACTCAGAATCAAAAGCAGATGAATGAAATCATTAAAATTAAAAAAAAAAGAATTAAAATAAAGTTAAGTACGAGAATGCAAAAATTTCTTGAAAAAAAAATTTATTAGTCCCGATATTTTCAATTTTGGCAATTGAAATTCTGGCTGCTCCGTCAGCGTTCCTAGTTAAAGATTGTCTTCTCGTCCTGGTTATAAGAGAAGTTGGCTCTAAATGTATAAAATAAACATTTATTATATTTTTATTTTTAATTTTTATTTTTTTCCCCTCATTTCCGTTTATATTTTCTCAATTTTTCCGCGCTTTTCCTATTTTGTCTTACTAAGATATCTCAATTGTCCCGCTACAACTATACTATTTACGAGATATCTGTATCTAAAGTATCAAAAAAACGCCAGCTTTTTTCAAATTTCTATCCTTTAGATTAATTAAGTAAAGACCCATCATTTTTTTAAAATCTTAACTTTCAGAAAAAAACTGTCTATTTTTCGTATCAGAAATTTAGTTTTAAATAGTGAGTAAAAAAACTCACTATAATTTATTTTTATTTTGTCAAAAATCAAAAAATTGAAAATTGAAATAACCCAAACCGTTATATCTAAAATACCGTAAATTTTTTTTATTTCTATAGCTACTTAAAGCTACAAAAAATTAAACAAAAAGAATTTTAAAGCTACAAAAAATTAAACAAAGTTTGGACAACATTTCTTTTTTCAATTCATAGCTAATAATCAGATCAATTTTCTTGAGAAAGGAAAACTCTATCATGTTATTCTGTTTGAATCTTTTAAAAAAAAAAAAAACCTTTATGGAATAATTCTTATTTTTCTAGTAGTCATTCAGCAGAATATTGATTTGAAGGAAGAAATAATTACAATTATCTTGTATTTTAGTCAACAATATATTATAATCGAACCCGAATGCCCATGTTTTCAAAATATTTCTATAAATAAAACTTCTACGTCTAACTATTTAATAAAGTATGGAGAAAAAAAATACAACATAAGTCCTGACAATGTTTTAACTTGTGACTTATATAAAAGTCTCAAAAGAGGTCCAAATCAAAAAGTTATATCTTATTCTCTTTATGGTAGAGACATACGTTACTATCGACTACTTTCAAAACTAATAAAAGGTATCAAAAAAAACTATCCTGATTACGTAATGCGTATCTATTATGACAATTCAATTGAAAAATCAATTATATGCAAATTTGAATGTTCAAATAATCATGTTGAGTTTTGCAACATTCACAAGATTCCAAAAAGTATAAAAAACACACAGAAAGTTATTAACATTGATTTTATTAATTCTATGATGTGGCGCTTTCTTCCAATCGGAGACAGTTTTGTTGATATCTTCATGAGCAGAGACTTGGACTCGTTTATTATCCAACGTGAAGTTGATTCGGTTCAAGAATGGATAAACTCAGACATGACAGGACATATTATGAGAGGTAATGGCTTGTAATTCTTGATTTTTCATTTTTTAAGTAAAACTAATTTTTTTTTCATTTGTTTCTTATACATCTATCTAGTAAATTTAAATTGTTGATAGATTGTTTGAGAATTTCGAATTGTCGGTAAAACTCGACATGATAAGAGATCTAGCGAATATCTAGGGACAATATATCAATGTAGATACTATTGAAAAAGCTAAATAAATATGTATATTAATAAATTAAAAAAATTTTTATTAATGTTAAAAAAAACTAATTTAACCAAAAATAATTGAATAAACGAATAATTTTTATTTTCTATAAAAATTTAAAATTTTTGTCTCATTTCATACAAATTTAGTAAAAATTCAAATTTTATTAAGATAATCCTTCACATGGAACTTTAATTCTTGGCGGAATGTGGGGCTTTAAAGTTTCAAAAAATAGAAAATTAGGCACAGAAATATTAAAATTGATTAAAAAAGCCGGTAAAAAGTATAAACAAAATGGAGTAAGCGTCAAAGGATATGATCAAATGTTTCTTTCAGACTATGTTTTTGAAAGAATTAATTCTAGTTCGCTTATTCATGATAGTTATCTATGCGAAACATATCCCAATTCAAAACCTTTTCCTACCAAACGTCTTGGTAACTGTTTTGTGGGAAATGACGGAATTTGCGATCCTGCAACCAAATTTTTAGAATGTCCAATTAAATGTCGACCAAAAGATCATTTAGATTGGGAATCTTGTTAATTTAAAGAATTAAGATTAATATTTTTATAATTTATTAAATAATCTCTTTTAATTTAAACTTGTTAATTAGTTTTTTTAAATTTTTTAATATTTTTGATAAAACTAAATTTAATTTTGATATTATATTTTTTTCAATTTTTCAAAAAGTTTTTTTTTAATCTTAAATGAATTTAAATTGAATTTTATAAAAATTTTCCTTCAAAATTGTTCAAATTTTTTAATAATTCTAACCGCTAAAATTAAAATTACATGGCTTAACTATGATATTTTAAGAGAATTTAGCATTCATTAAGATGATTATTTGAAATTGCTAATCAGTCAGCCTTGTGGATGCCTTAATTTCCATGCTGTTTTTACTGCCAGAACCCTTAACTTTTAAATCAAGGCTTTTAATAAATGAAAATTTAATCTAAAGTAATTTAATCTAATGATCATTATTTACTAATTTTACTTAAAACGCGTCAGATTACTAAAAAAAATTCCATTTTAAAATCTATTTGAAAGATATTGAATAAGTTAACGTTGAAGATTGATATGATCAAAGTACTCTGAGTGTAAAATTTTTTTATTTATCAATTATTTCATATATATTTAGAACAAATATTTTTCGATTTCTAAAATAACTTTAAAAATTCAACGTAGTTTAAAATTTATTGTTCCATTTTTAAAAATTCTGATAGCTTTCTAATTGTGGCTAAAATTTAATAAATTTGAGGTATATGAACACAGTTTAAGGCTTACCTAAAGTTAAAACCATTGCAATATTAGATTCTATTATAAAAATTTTTGTTTCTTTATTAAATAAGTCAAATTAGATTTTAATAAAAAAATTTAAAAAACTTATTAATTTATAATTCTTTTTATCAACAAAAGAATTTATTTGTGATCAATTTCCTAATCAATTGGTGGCTAGTACTTGTTGATAAGAGGGAATATTTGCTAAGAGTTGGTTTGATTAATTGAACTTACCTGTAAACTTTGGATTAAGAGTGCCTCCGTTATAATTAACAGTAACTCGTGGTTTTCTGAAAACTCTTCCCATTACTATTTTAAACAAAAATGTGAAAAAAAATGATTGCCAGTGCAAGCATTGCTGCTGTGACATGGATCATGTCTCTGTTAGTCTGAAATGAGTTGCTTCTTGTGAATCTTGAATATGGGAGATTATATTCCATAAAGCCAAAACCAAAACCACTTTTCATTATTATACTCATAATTACCAAAGTATTCAAAATCATAACTATTATTATAGTTTCTATGTAACTATGTAAAGCAGATATTTAGGAAATTTTAAATAAATAATTGAATAATTAACAAACATAAATAAAGCAATTTTGATTTATTATTTTTTATTTACTTAAAAGTAAAACTAAAATGGACAAGATCAAAAGAATAGCACCACCCCAAATACAATAATAATAATAAATTATGGTATATGTAAAAAAGAGCGCCTTTAAATGCAACAATATGACAATATGATCGACAAAACTATCTGTGAAATCAAGTGCAATTCATCAAAATTCTCAATCAAGACAATGGCAAGATAATGAATACACCGGATTACCATAAACTGCAGGCCGGATTCTACCCAAATTTTTGTTTAATCGATTTGAATACATAATAAATAAATAAATAAGAATAATTCTTCTTTTAAGAGAAATGTAAAATTGTTTTAAAATATTAGGAAGATTAACCATTTAAAAAAAAATTTAAACAAGTGATTATTAGATAAAAAATAAAAATAAACCAAATCTTAAATTAAAATTAATTCTGGTTTTTAACCAAAATTTCTTAAATTCCAACATAGCTAAATATAACCTGAAACAAAAATGATAAAAATTTGCAAATAGTTTATGTAAATACATGTATTTTTGTGTATAAAAATCAATTTGACTCTTGAAGAATATTTAAAATATTAATTTAAAAGAAATTCTAAATGACCATTATTTTAAATTATCAGATTTTTATTTTTTTCAGTGTTATAGTATGTATTTGTAAGTTTTACGTTTTCAATTTAATTTAATAAAGTATTTAAGTTTACTTAATTATTAGTTGGATTAGAATTTCCCCATCAAGGTCAACTTACAGAAAGACTAAATAAGAGAGCTGAGATATTTGGTGGACATTTTGACAGAGCCAACATTTTTAGAAAAAAACGTGCCACCATCTTGGGTGGAAAATGGACAGAAAGTCAAAGATTTGGTGAACCAACCAACGAAACTTTAGACAATCAATTAATGTCTGAAAGTTTGCCAAAAGAGAGTCAAAAAGAATTAGATAACATGTTTCCTAATAGAGTGATCAACAAAAGAGCCAAAATATTTGGTGGTAATTTTGATAGAGCCAACATATACAGAAAAAGACGAGCAACTATTTATGGTGGAAATTATTTTGATGCTCAGCGAATGGGCGAACCACAGAATAAAGTTATAAATGGTCAATCATCAAATGATGATTTGGTAATTGATTCAGGCTTTTATGATAAATACACAATATTATAACATAAAACTGAAAAAGAAGGAAAAAAATTAAATTTCTTACAAATATTATTATACATAAAATACAAATTTTATCATTAAAAAAATGTATTAATTATTATCATTATAAACCCCAATATTTATAAAGCTACAGTCAATTGAAGTCAAATTTGCCATCATTGATAAACCAGCTTATGCATTATTTTTCAATATTTGGCTTTACCTTTAATTAATGTCACATTTACTTTAATGAATAATAAATTTAAAAATTAAGGTTAATTTAAATTAAATTTGATGCTTGTTAAGCAAATAAAGATCAAGTCTCGCATTGAAATTATGCAAAGATAATTTTGAAATAATTATAAAAATAAAAGTTCTCTCGTCAGTGGTATGAGCGAAGCGTTCACGATTTATTGTGTGAACAAAGCGGTCCCCAGCGCCATTTCTCTATTTGAGCGCGCAAACTCACTCCAATTCTTCTTAGCTTCTTTCAAAATTCTTTTCGTTTTTAGAAAAAGAATAAAATTGACTAAACTTCAAAATATTGGGTTTTAGAATAACTGTACATTTGTTTAACGGCATGGAATCAACGCCATCATCGTCACCAATGGTCAGTCAGCAACATCAGCAGCAGAATCAGATGGCAAGCGAGTCGGCAAGCACGCCGATCGGACCGGCAAAGCTCACACCCGAGCAAGAACAGGAGATGAAACTGCGCTCCAAGTACCCCAATCCGCAGAAACCCGGTGCGTCCAATTTCATCCAAAAAATGCTCCACAAAGGCGTATGACTAACTTTATCTAAAAAAAACTAATTCTTGTGATAAAAATTAATTTTTTTTCCTTTTTTCCAATTTTAAAAGAATAGAAAATATTTTGACAGTGGTGATTATAACATGGCCAGATCGCGTTGTAAAGCAAACGCAACCAAAATACAAACAACAACCATAAGTCAACAAAGACAAGAGACGTGCTCGTCGAATAGCTCGTTGTTCGACAGTCCGTCGCTTGGCGAACATTCGCCTAGCGAGCCAGTACAACTAACTGTAAATAACTGTCCCGTTAACAGCTCGCCATTGACAACAACAAATCCTAATTTAGTCTTGAACAATCAGTACCCGAGTAGTCCGTCAGTGAATGGTACAAGCGCCAACACGTTCAACTCGCTCAGCTCGTCGGTCTCCACTGGTAGCCTTATGAGTCAGTCACTCAGTCAGGACAAATTGTCTAACATTCATTTGAACACATCGCTTAACAACGTGATATTGGACAGTGAAGAGATCGGACACGGAATACCAACCCCCGAGTGCATACAATCGCGCAAACACTCAATTGCTCAGTCCAAATTGGCCACACCACGTCTATCCACCTCTTAGACATATTTCATTATTTTGGCACGTTCAATTAAAACTCAAAATCTTTATCTTTTATTCTATCTTTTTCTCTCAGCTCTCTTTGTATTTTACCTAAGCTATCTTTGTAAATAAAGCACCAACAATAACAATATTATTAAAGATACATTGGTCCGGTCTTGACTGGCAGCTAAACTAAAGTGTCTATGTTTATTTTATTGTGAATGTTGAGTGTGAGCCCAGCAATTAGAATAAAAAAGCAATCAAATAAAGCATTTGTATATAAAACATACGGGAACCATTTTATCAAAATAAGGAAAATCTTCATTTTCTCTGTACCATATTTGGTCATCATGAATTACTAATTGATATTTTCATTTATCATTTGTTCTAAAAGTGTTCATGTGAATGTGTAAGTGTATGTGCTCAATTATATCTATTTTTCTTTCTCTATTTTATTAAATAAAGAACTCTTTCTTTAAAAAACTTAAAAAACTTGGAATAAAATTTTTTTTAAATCAGTATTTTTTTGTCAATTAATAAATTGTTCATCACGGATCAAGACTATGTCTCAATGCAGTTATTTATTCTTCTTTTCGAAAATAAATTATTTTTAAAAAAACTTTTAATTTGTAAACCAGTTATTAAAAATAAATAAAAAATAGACAAATAATAGTAATTTAAATGATTGATCAAAGAAATACATTAACTATTAAACTTTTTCATATCTTTATAAATTTATGAAATCTTTGGATTTCATTATAAAATATAAATTGATAAAATGTATTTTGCAAAGTTAGAATTTTTTATTATTTTAATATTATTGATTATTTGTATAAAACAATCAATAAATTGTATAAAATATGTATAAATCTTATTGAAATAAAAACAATTTTTTTAACAAATAATATTAAATTAAATTTAATTATTATTGTTTTGACAAATACTCGATTGATATTTTTACTGGAAATCTGAATTGCAGTTTAAGCCAGCCTTTTAACATTTGCATCTTTTATTTGATCGTGATTTCATAAAAGTCATTAGATTTACGTCGTATAATACCCGGGAGTCTTGGAAGATCAGTTCCACCTCTATCAATTCTAGGAATTCTAACACTTATTTTGTCTCCAACACTAAACTCTAGAGTACGTTTGTTTCTTTTTTTGTTATGCTTTTATATTATTTTTGTTGCAGCTTTTTCTTGGTTTTGTTTTACACATGCTCTTAACAGCCTCAATGTCTCAGATCGAGTAGTCCTTGAAAATGGTAAAATCGCTGATGGCTCGAATAATTGCTCAGCTAATGGTTCACTCGGTTCAATAGTTAAGGGCTCATTTGGTTCTGTAATTAAGTCATTTTGATCCATATTTATTTCGCATTCATTGTTATCTTGTATTACTAAAGTTCGCGCAATGCAAAACTTCTACACTATCTTAATCGACTGAAATGGACCTCATTTTTAGATTCTCCATATATGAAAACCTAGGGTTAGCCGATTTTTTAGGGGGGGTCAAAAAAAAATTTTTTTGGGCTAGGGGGGTCTGAAGTTTAGCCGACTTAGTAAAAGTTGGTCTTCTTCGAGAGTCAATAAGTAATGAAAGTCAATATAAAATATGTTGTTTCTACACACCGTTTGATAGATAAATGATTTTTCTACAATTTGATGTGATTTTTAAATATTTTTTTTTTTTTTTTAATAAAAATTTAGGCTAAAAAAAGGAAATTTTTAGGCAATTTTTTAGTTTTTTTGGATCTACTTTTTTGTTTACCCCTAAATACCCACTTTTTTATATATATTCAGAAACTAGAGAAAATTCTGAACAACTTGTCGGTCTTAGTTTTTTTATTTTTTTATTTTAAAGATTTTTAAAATCGTTCAAAAAGAGTCAATTTTCAAATAAAAATAATTGATTTATTTTAAATTTAAGTCATATTCAAAGTATGTGTGTGAATAAAGTTATTTTATGATAAAAGTGAATTAGAAATTTTTAAATGTTCCTGCTCTTTTTCTTTTGATCTCCCTGAGAAATATGTTTTTAAAACATCCCCTAGACTAAATCCTTTTCCATATGCTTCAACTGATCTCCAAAACCTTCGTACCAATTTTTTATTTATATCTTTCTCAATAAAATCATTTCGTGAGGCTTCAATCAACATTTTCATCTTTTCAAACCTCTGGTCAGTGCGACAGCGTACATATTGTTTCATAAAACACCATAAACCTTCAATTGGGTTTAACTCACAATGGTATTTGGGTACAAAAATTATCTTAATATTGTATTTTCTAGCCAAAATCTCAAGCTTTTTGTATTCCTGGAAAGCCGGGTTTTATTTTTGAGTAAACTCCTAGGTTTGATAAACGGCACCTATTTATTGCTGATAAAAGAGGCATTCGAAAAAATTGATAATAAAATTCTAAATTTTGTTAAATAAATAAAGAATATGATTCAAATTAATATTTAAAAAAATTTAAATTTAACAAAATTGTAATTATGGTGCAAAAGAAAATTAATTTAATTTTTATTTGAAAATTGACTCTTTTTGAACGATTTTAAAAATCTTTAAAATAAAAAAATAAAAAAACTAAGACCGACAAGTTGTTCAGAATTTTCTCTAGTTTCTGAATATATATAAAAAAGTGGGTATTTAGGGGTAAACAAAAAAGTAGATCCAAAAAAACTAAAAAATTGCCTAAAAATTTCCTTTTTTTAGCCTAAATTTTTATTAAAAAAAAAAAAAAAATATTTAAAAATCACATCAAATTGTAGAAAAATCATTTATCTATCAAACGGTGTGTAGAAACAACATATTTTATATTGACTTTCATTACTTATTGACTCTCGAAGAAGACCAACTTTTACTAAGTCGGCTAAACTTCAGACCCCCCTAGCCCAAAAAAATTTTTTTTTGACCCCCCCTAAAAAATCGGCTAACCCTAGGTTTTCATATATGGAGAATCTAAAAATGAGGTCCATTTCAGTCGATTAAGATAGTGTAGAAGTTTTGCATTGCGCGAACTTTAACTCAACAAATTTTTTATTATTTCTGAAATTAGGTTTCATATTGAACACAATTTGAAAAGGCGTTTCTTTCCTAGCTAAAAAAATAAAAAATTAAAAACAGATAAATTGATTAATTGAATTTACCTAATATTTCTTGAGTTTTCAAATTATACATTATTTTTGGTAATAATTTTACCCAGTTATTTGTATCAAACTGAGTCATCATTGCAGCTTTCATCCTTTCAAGGGTTCCATTTCCTTGTTCGACAAGACCTTGACTTTGTGGATGCCTAGGTCTACCATGAACTATTTTACAATTTCCAGTCCATGATTCAATTTGATCTCTGATTGATTTTTGATCCCATGATTCAAATTACAAATAAGACAAAATTTGATAAATGTTGCAATTATTGTTCTATGGATTCCATAATAACGATGTCCAATATTGCTTTCTAATTTATTTATTCCAACATGTCCCGTTGTACTGAGTGAAGTTGGTAAGGTATATCGAAAAAGTCGTCTACTCCTGCAACAGGTAAATAAACACAACCGTTTTATCGTTTTAATCGAAACGATTCATTTTATCGTTTCTTAAATTGTCGATAAAGTACTTTCTTACCGTTTTCTTCTTGTAAATTAATGTCGTTTTTAAAATAGAATTATTATCTTCTTTATAATGAGGTTTTTTTTGTTATTTTTTGGTCTAACAATCACTTGTATCTTGTTTTTTCTTTTCGAATTTGTTATTCAATTCATTCTGAATCAATTTATCAATTCAGGCTAGAACTTTTGAAAATAATCATTAATTGTGTTTTCAGAAAAAGAGATTTAAAAAGAGTCGAATGAATTTTAAATTATTTTTTTCAAATAAGTCTTAATATATTAAAAATTAATAAAAAATTACATATGATTTTCAGAAAAATTCTAATTTTAATTTTTTAGTTTGATAAATGTTTTCTTATTTTAATTAATTAATTTTTTTTAAAAGTAATTTACAATTTTATTTCTTTTAGAAACCTGGTTTGACTGGTTCGATTGACCCTGAGTTTCATCCAATTCATCTTGAATATTTTGATTATTTTGATCCATCCGACTTTTTTCTCATCACTCAGACTAACACGATTTTAAGTGATTTGTCGAGATTTGCCAGACGGCCGAGAAAAGTTTCGATTAAAATATTTTTTTCATCTGGAGGATTTTTATTATATTAGAAAAGTGTTTATTTTTGTAAATTTTTTCAAGATTGTGAATTTAAATTTTCAAAAATTTAGATGATCAAAAAAACTTGTATAAATTAGCATAAATTTCAAGTAAAATTGAATCAAAGCCAAATTTACATAAGAATGTCTTATAAAAAGGAGTTTCTTCAAATTTTGGTGTACATGAACGAGTAAAAACACGAAAATTATCTAGTTTTGGTTTAAGTGTACGTAAAATGAGCCTTGACCCATACACAAACACAAAAGCATAAAATTTCTTGTCGGATTTTTTGCAAGGCTGTTGTTTTTGTAATTCAAACCTTGAATTAGATAGTCACATAAAAGATAGAAAAAGCTTCAAGCATTGTTTCGTTGAACCAAACAGGTGGTCAAAAACTCCTAAGTTTTCTTTTTATAGTTTATTCAAACTCTCATGCTCTTGATGGTTGAAATTATAAAATTATGATGTGCACGAACTGCAATTTCAAAAGTATTAGATTTGTTTGAAATTAATCAAAAAATTTATTGAAAATCAAATTATATAGTTTTAAATGGTTAAGATGATCAGTTTTGACGAAAGTAAAATTTAAAAAAGGTAGTGCGATCAAAGGAACAGGTTCGGATTTCGATATGGTTAAGCGCAATCCAAACGTATAATGTTTGATTCTAATATCGCCAGATCGTAAGTCTGTCACCTTATTCCAAAAAATATATGATACAATCATCATTTCCGATAGTTGGTCTTCGTATGAAAAGCTCAAATAACAAAATTTTGGTCACCATAAAGTCAACAATAAGTATAATTTAAAGATTCCACGACAAAAAAAATAGTCTGATTATTGAAGAAGAATTCAAACAAATGAATGGCTGCTTACGCGTTCATTTAAAATCTTTCATTAAAAAATTTTTAAAGAGGCATAGAGCCATGTCGTTCCGTACGAAAAAATATTGCAAGAAATTGTTAAATATTACCCAGCAAAAAGTTTTAAAGCATTAGTTAAATTTAATGACGTAGAAATCGATAGAGATCATAATAGAAAAGATGTTTTCAACGATGATGATGTTTATTCAAAAGATAGGACATGAACTGATGAAGCTGCAAATCTATCTGAAACTGGTCAAGATCATGAATTAAAACATACTCATTACAGTCTAACATTAACTTAAAAGTGTCAGAAATGGTTAGCCGATTGAACGATTGATATTTTATATTAAAAAATCTTCCATTGAACTTGAGAAGGAATATTATATATATCTATAACCGTCATCTGATGCAGCTGAAGCCGTCCAGAGATCTCTTCGTTCTACGTACATAGAAAAATTTTATCAACATGCATAATTAAATACGTTCAAAGAAATTTTTTTTAATCGCGATCCAATTTTAATAAATAACCTAACTTCATTAAGTTTTTATTAAAAAATATTGTATTCCCTCGTTCGATCCGTCGAAGTCGTTTTTTATTAATTAATGACTTTTGACTTAGTAATCTTAAGATGTTTCATTTTCTTTACGAATTTAGAAAGAATTTTTTTAAATTTTCTAAATCCATCCGAAACTAGCTCAAAATTCTCAAAATCTTGTTGTTTTATACAGGTCCTAGCGGAAACACCGAGTTTAAAAAACTTTTTAATAAAGAGCTTATCGTAAACTGTCAAAATTATTAATTGAAGTATTTTTCCTTTCAACATTTTATTAGTCAAAGAAACAAATAGGAAATTCCTATCTTTCGAATGCAGATAGATACTCTATTCCTAAGCCTTAAGACATAATAATTAATCTTAAAGATAAGAATAAATAAAAAAAAAAAAAACTTTTATTATTTCAAATAATTTATCTAAAACCAATATATTTAGATTTTTAAATAAATTAACTTTTTTTTTATAATTAATTAAAAAAAAATACTCTTTTTCCAAGCAATGCTTTTCTATGCTTACTACAATTTTAACTCAATAGCTTCAATTTAAAAAATTAATTGCTGAACAAAATATAACAACTTTAACAATTTATCCAAATAAAAAATTTTAATTGGAATGAAAACTATTAAGTTATATTACTTTATTTTAAATATTATTTACTACATTGGATACTTGGAAACTCTTGGATATTATATTTCAACTTATTTTACAGCATTGGAAACTTGGAAACTCTTAGAAACTCTTGGAAACTATGTTTCAAATTTACAAAACTGAACACGGTAATTAAATATAATCATTTTAATTAATTTCAAGTATTAGATCAAAATCTCTTCAGGGTTTTTTTTTTTTCCATTTTACATTAAATTTGTTACGGAATCGTTGGTCTGTTGAATTTATGTTATTTAACTATCTTAAACTTGTTCTTATTCCATTGTTTTCCTCAGCATTTAATTGTATTTCGATTTAATTGAATTATTCGCAATCTTGTTTAATTCTAAAAGTAACCGACCTATTTTTTTTAAACATTACATCGGCTTCAACATTTAGATTTGAGCAATTAGGTGATAAACAATCTGGTGTCATACTAAAGGATTCTTCTAAAGGGTAACCATCAGTATCTGCAACAACACCGATTAATTTTTGTAGTTGTTGATAAATAGTAATGATTATCACCAAATAATCTTTCTAAAATAAGCTCGTTAACTCCAGGAATCTTATTTATTTCCAGTGAACAGTATAGCATTATTTAATCTATTTTGTTCGTCAATTTGAGGAGATCGATCGCCAAACAAATGATCAACAATATTATTTTGACAAATTAGCCTCTCTGGCAGCCGAACATTTACTTACCATCATAAATTCTCCTTCTGCCATTGCCCTTCTCAATTAGTCAATCTTTTAATTGGTGCTTATTCGCATTGGCTCTTTTATTTTCTGTTAAATCTAACTATCTTTGTAAACAATCGCCAAAGAGCTGATTTTTTTAAGCACATCAATAGTTTTAATACTTTCATTTTCTGAACAGGACAACACTGTTGAAAATCTCAAGTCAACAAAACAATATTTCCACCTAACGGGACAACCAGGTCTGGTCGACAACAATAATACTGCAGTCATATAATTGTCCATGAGAAAAAACAAGTTGTCGAAGAGGCAAACCCACTTAAGTTAATTATTGACCCAGTGATTTGGTAATTGTCAAAGCAAATGAAAATTTAGATGAATATTGTATGCATCTGAGTCAAAGACCAGCATCAGTTTGGTTAGATCTGAATTCGTGGAAAAACGAATTCATTGCCTCGTTGTGTACCAGTCAGAAAAGAACATCTGATTCTCTGATAATTGCATTGAGTTATGCCATAGGCTCCAGACGAATATTTAAAAGCATAGCATAGCTATTAGTTGGTAAAAAATTGCATTATTTAAGCGATTCTGTTGATCCAGTTTAAGTTGTTCTTCACCAAATTACAGTTGGCTGTAGTTTCGTTAACAATGGCAATAAAGTTGAATTTAATTGAATTGAAGCACTTAGTATGCCAACCTTAATATTTATATTGTACGACACAAAGGAAAAAATTGACCAAACTCTCCAGTAACGATATTGGTTTGCCTCTAAAAGGAACATTCGGCTGTAGCATTATGTTACAACTTCAATATTTGGATTATTAAAAATCTAATAGATTATCCGTAGTCCTCAGACATTAAATCTTTAAATGCTTCTCAAATATTTTAATTAATTGTCCATATTAAAGATTTTTTAATTACTATAATTACCTAATCTTATCATGGTAATTCAGTTCGGAAAATCTCCGCCATCTTTTAAAACCAGCGTTGATTGATTTCAACAAATTGACGTGCACCCGCAGCCTCTTCAAATATATCTGAATGGCTCTATCAAAACCATAATGGTTGACTATACCTTTTGAAAATGTGGCAATGTGCTTTTGATATTCTTTCACTCGAACATAGATTTTTACCAATCTCTGTGTGTAAATCTTTCCAAAACTAACGAAACTTCAAATTGTACATGCAGGAACACATATCAGGTAGTTGTAGAGAGGCAGTCTTCTAAGCTCGATAAAATTCAAAAAACTTCTTAAAATCAGCCCTCACGCCTCTCCCTTACATCCTTTCCTAAAACATAGTTCATTTTCGTTGTCAGCACACCCGATTTGCCTAGGAATCATGAAATGAACATTGGATGCTACTTGTTTCTCCCATTGAGATGATATTGAGTTGATATTTCTAATTAAACATTAAGTGCATTGATCAACAATCAACAAGGATGAAAAGATTCCAGTAAACGCTGTAGCAATCATTGTCATATTTACTGACCTAAACGATGATACAATAAATTCAATGTTTGAAAAAAAAGATAATTACCGTAATGCCTTGCCCCCGAATGCATTGCACTTTAAACCAGAATTCTGGATTTAAATGCTGCATTTAACCCACTTTTTTTTCCAGATACGCTGCGACTAAAAATGCTGCAGTTAATGTCAAAATTTTGATATAAATGCCGCATTAAATATATAAAAAAAAATAAAAATATATTTTTCTATTGTTTCAAAATTTGAAACACAAAAAATGTTCTTCGGACATAATGCATGCATCTAAAGTTAAAATTTTGAGTTTTAATGCTTGTTTATTAAATTCATTTTTAACGCTTTTAAGTGTCCAATTTTTGTTTTTATAATTTTTATAACTATTATCATAATTCTGACAATAATATTCATAATAATATTCACATCATTATTCAAATTAAAAAAAAAAGATTTTGCATAAAATATAATTCATAAAGTGTATGTATGAATATACGCGATATATAAGTTTAATTTAAAATGAATTTAAATGCGACTGAAACACAGCTTTCACAGACACCGGCAGTTCATCGAAAAAGAAGAAGATTCTCTTTGGAATTTAAATCCAAAATAATTTTGAAATTTAGAGAATTGCAAACAAATGAAAAAAAGAGTGAAAAAAGTATTAATTGTATTGCTAGATTAACCGGAATCGATAGAAGGACAATAAGCAATTGGGTTAAGCTAGAAAGAGCAAATAATGTACTCGAAGCTAAGAATAAACGAAAACGATGTTCGCTGCCCTCTAAAAATGATAAATGCATTTGTCCAGAAACTGAATTGAAACAATGGATTGTCGACCAAAGAGAGCTTGGAATATGTATTCCTGGTTATGAAATTCAACAAAAGGCAGTAACTCGTTATAACTTGATACATCAGTTGCAACCTATTACCGATTTTGTGTAAAAATGTGCGCTTACAAAAGTTACATTCCGTGCATCTAGAGGTTGGCTTTATAATTTTTGTTTAAGACGTGATTTAGTGCATAGAATAATTTCAACTACAGGTAGAGATCTACCAACAGATGCGATCAATCGTAACGGGTGTTCAAAAAAGGTCCGCGCGATTTAAAAAAATAGAGTTCTATTTTTTTCAAATTTCCTAACATTTTACACACATTTTGCGGAGGCTCAAATGCTGGCAATTCGGTTTTACGAGGTATTATTGTTAATATTGGCAGCTTTGACCAATCTGCACAGCCAGTAAACGCCGTTGATAAACGAGTTCGTTCGGATCCACATGTATTGCTCTTTACTCTTTTGGCACCTTTAGGTGAATATGTGTATGAACCTTTGATTTTTATAAAAAAAATAAGAAAATAATTTCATATCATTTTTTTATTAATGTGAATTTTTCGGAGCGTCCAGATATATAGCACTCTCGTCCATGTTCAATATTTGCGCATCGGTCAAATCGTATGTTGAAATTAATTGTGATATGTTATTGAAAAATTCATAAATAACGGGTGTTCAAAAAAGGTCCGCGCGATTTTTAAATTAAAAAATTTTGTTTTATAAAATTCATTTTGAAAATTAACAAAAAAAACTTGAAAATAATCGATAAAATGGGAAAACATAAATCCAATGAAGTTCGGCTAATAGTTATCGATTCGTTATCGATTTTGGTCATTAGTAGTGGTCAAGAACGCTCACCAATCATGTAGATGTCTCATTTTTTGAAAAAAAAAACTTTCATATTCGAAAACAGGATAAAATTTTGAACAAGTGTGTAAAATGTTAGGAAATTTGAAAAAAATAGAACTCTATTTTTTTGAATTTAAAAATCGCGCGGACCTTTTTTGAACACCCGTTATTTATGAATTTTTCAATAACATATCACAATTAATTTCAACATACGATTTGACCGATGCGCAAATATTGAACATGGACGAGAGTGCTATATATCTGGACGCTCCGAAAAATTCACATTAATAAAAAAATGATATGAAATTATTTTCTTATTTTTTTTATAAAAATCAAAGGTTCATACACATATTCACCTAAAGGTGCCAAAAGAGTAAAGAGCAATACATGTGGATCCGAACGAACTCGTTTATCAACGGCGTTTACTGGCTGTGCAGATTGGTCAAAGCTGCCGATATTAACAATAATACCTCGTAAAACCGAATTGCCAGCATTTGAGCCTCCGCAAAATGTCATCCTAATTTACAAAACGTCAAGTACTTTTGACGATGAAGTCATTTTGACTTATATTAATCGTGTTGTTTTACCTTATAAACTGTCTAAGAGCTTAAATAAAGTTTTATTGATTTTAGACGAAGCAAGATGTCACATGACCGAGAAAGTTTCACAATTTTGTTTTGCAAATTCAATCCTATTGTTTTTTATACCACCTAGAATGACAAATCTTCTTCAGCCAGCTGACGTTCGTTGGTTTTGTTCAATAAAGAAAGCATATAAAGCCAGATGGGTATATTGGTTCACATATGAAGAGCGTACATTCACAGTCAACCAAAATGCGCGGTCCGCCGGTTATGCTGTATGCATTGATTGGCTTAGTGAGCTATGGTCTCAGTTTTCACCCACACTTATTAAAAAAAGTTTTAGTCTTTGTGGAATTATTAAGCATTTAGTTGAAGAAGATAATCTAAAAATTGACACCGCGTCCTTACATTCTGTATTAAGACAAATGCTTACAAACCAAGACGTTTTTAATGATTTTGTTGATGTTGATCTGGAATTAGCTGAGGGAGTTGATTATTCAAACTAAAATGATCCATTTATTTTTGAGGACAAAGAAGTAGTTGAGCGGATAAACGATGACATATTGCTAAATGCCGAAAAGAGCGAAGAAGATGACGAAGAAAGACAAGAAATGAACCTAGAAGAGAGAGAAATAATAAATAATATGGAAATTAATGAAGAAAATAGCGAAAATCAAACGCCTTCCAACCAACACGCATCAACATCTATAAGATCTGTAGGTCAAAAATTAGATTTTAGAAATATACAAATACCAAAAGCCACTTCATCAGAATCTACTGCAGCTCGTTTGCCATTAGTAACATTGAGATATAATGCGAATAAAGCTGCAAATGCTCAGTCAAAACTCGAAAATGAAAGTTCCGAAACAGCAGCAAATGTAGAACCAACCAGAAAAGGCCGTGGTGGTCGCAAAAAGGGGAGCAAAAATAAAAAAACTCTAGAAAAAGAAGCACGTGAAAGAGAAGCTAGCGAGAGAAAATAATAAAATTTCATTTTTTTTAAAAACAAATAATTTTTATACGGAAAATTTAATGCCATTTTTATATTAAAATACATTTTTTTTTCAATATAATTAATATTTCGTGACGGATTAAAACTTAAAATTTTAACTTTAGATGCATTCATTATGTCCGAAGAACATTTTTTGTGTTTTGAAATTTTGAAACAATAGAAAAATATATTTTTATTGTTTTATATATATTTATGCGGCATTTTAACCAAAATTTTGACATTAACTGCAGCATTTTTAGTCGAAGCGTATCTGGAAAAAAAACTAGGTTAAATCCATGCATTAGAATCCAGAATTCTGAAAATAAATGCCGTATTAGGGGGCAAGGCATTACGGTAAATAGTTTATTCTATATTTTTAATAATAACATTTATCATGTTTGAAATATTCAGAACTTTAATATAATCTTTTTAACTTGACGAATTCTGGTCAATATTAAAGGCGTATATAGACTTTTCTTTCAAGGACATTACTAAAAAAAAGGACAACACTGACCAAAATCTCTAGTCAACAAAACATATAATATCATTTTTGTAAGGCTTTTCAGTTAAATTAAATTGAGTTCATTTGTCTTTTCGTTTAAATTAATCGTTTGCATTAAAGACGGCTTACTGAGCTTATTTACTACGTAGTTTCATTAGGAGATAATTTATTTACAATAACCTTTTTTTGAAATAGAAAATTTGTACCTTTTATTTTGAAAATGTTTTTTTTAAAACAAACATTTTATTAATTTCTTTTGAAAGTCTTTTTATGATCAATTAAATTTTCATACAAAGTCGTTTTTAATTAAAAAATGACTTTTGATTTTGAAATCTTTAAATGTTTCGTCTTTCTCCTTATCCTGAAAGAATTTTTTCAATTTTCTATATCCATAGAAACAAGTAAATTTCAAAAAAATATTTCATAGCTTTTTAGATCTATAGAAACAAACAAATATAACATATCATTTCTAAATCGAAGATTAAAAAAAGAAAATAAAAAAATGTTCGAAATAGAACTACGAAAAAAACTAATTTTTTTATTTAGATAAAAGACAGCTTTTATGTGATGGCATCAATGCTTTTTGAGTCTGTAATGTTTCGTAGCAAACTATTTTTCATAGCACAAAAAAATTCGTTGCAGACAAAAAAATTTTCATTGCACATGAATATTTTTTCAAAACAAAACAATTTTGATTCGTTACAGATAATTTCATTGCGCGTTTTTTTTCATAGCATCTTTAAATTGATTGCATCTTTTGTTTTATTGCAAAAATTTACATTTATTTGTTTGTCATAATTTAGTATGAATAAGAAATTTTTACATGATAATGCTAAATAGTTAGCATTAGCATTATCTCCGTCTATAAGACGATTGAGATCCGGCCGAACTAAACTTAGCCGAATGTTAAAGAAAATCTTCTATCGAGTCTTCTATCGAGTTCCTGGCAACGTTGATGAATGTGTTAATGAAGAAAAGGTTTCAGAAGCTTGTACCTCATATCAATGCAAACAAGTTATTCAACCCGATCGATCTTTTGAACAATTGAACTTTAGTTATTTTAGAACTAATGTTTTTCTTGATGATGGTGTAAGTGATTCTATAAGCAACATTGATCTTAGTTTGTCAGGTGACAGTATCGCGTCTTCTGATTCAGAGTATGAGATAGATAAGACTTTTTATGAAGCATTGACCGTTGAACTAAACAACCTTAGTATAGCCACAAGAGAGTTAAAGTTAACTAAAACCAATAGAGATGGACTTAAATTGTGTTCATTGGATCTTTACTACACTAAAGAGAGAACGACGAAGAGAGAAAACATTCATTCATGTAATCGTTAACAACAAGGATCTTCCCTTAGTTTATGCAATGCTACCGAATAAGGAGCAGACTACATATTCAAAATTTTACCGTACAATCAAATCAATAATAAACAAGGATCCAAAATCTGTCAATGGAGACTTTGAGAAGGCTGTTTTTATTGCTCTTAGTTCAGTGTTTCCTGGTGTTTATATTTATGGATGTTATTTTCATTGGACCCAGAATTTTTGACGAAAGATGAAAAAGATATCCGGCTTTTAAAAGAAAGAAAGCAAATTTACAGACGCTTTTTTTATATGCAAATCTTTATGTTTTGATCCACAACAAGATGTTCGTTATGTCTATAAGAAACTCAAAGCCGTTTTAGACAACTCGTTTTTACCATTTCTAGACTACGTAGGCAAATACTATATTGGGAATAGACTTTAGCCGGCACGGTTTCCTATTCCAACATGGAATTTATATAGTAGAGTACTCGATAATTTGCCACGGACAAACAATACGGTTGAATGCTGACACAATGTCTTTATTACTACTGAAAAAAAGCACTTAACAATCTTTGCGTTGGTTGAAAAGATTAGAGTAGAACTATGAAAAAAAATGCTACCAAATTATCTGCTACGAATCATAATTGATTTGCTACGAAAAAATTTTCACTTGTTATGAAAAAAAAAAATGCTTTAAAATGTTACATGCTACGAAACAACCGGACCTCATGCTTATTTTTTTGATTTATGTGCAGATGATATTTATTTTGATTTACTGATTGAGAAAAATCTCGTCATAAAGGACACAGTATATAGAGCTAAACAGGCTTTAATAAACAAAACATTAAATGAATCCCAGAAAGTGAATTTTCTATACATGATAGCTTTCGAAAATGGATACAATATTTTAAGAAATGTAATACTGCTGAGAAATAAATTTACTAACAAAATTAATTATTTTTTGGAAGAAAATTTCAAAGGTTATTTCGTTATTGGCATTTAAATCAGATATGTATTTTTAAACGATAAAGATATAAATTTTTTTTTAAATGCGCTGAATATATAGAAAAAGTCAATAGGGTTCAAAATGCAAAATGATATATTACTTATGATTCAATTAGAATATACAATTATATGAAACGTTACAGAAATAAAATTTGGAGAAGGAGATATTGATCATATTTTAAGTTCTCGAAAAAATACTTACAGATCTAAAATTGATAACGAACTACTAGCGAAATGTAATGTAAAATTATAATAACAGGAGGAAGTACCTTTGGATTTTTTAGTGCCTTGAAAAAAGGTGATCCCAACTTTATAGAGGGAAAAACGAACATTCCAGAAAGTAATTTAGGAAAATGCTGAAAAATGGAATTCAATTATGGTCCACGAAGAAATTCTGTCTTCAGTGTAATATAATAAATCAAAAAAAAACAAATATTCTTCGTTTTTTATAGGCATGTAAAATTTAACGGATTGAGCTAACGAATAGCCTGCATACCGTTCTAATCGAAATGCTGCTGATGCCGAGTGTTATAGACTTTCAAGAGAAAATGAGACTGCCGAATAAACACTCAATCGTCAAGTCAACGATTCTCTTCGTCACAGGCAACAAGGACAAAATAAAACGTTCAAATAGCGCGAAAGAATACAATATCAAAGAGAGCACGGGACTCGAATCAGGGAATATAAAACACCTAAAGAACGTTTACAACGATTGAGTTTAGTCAATAAAAGAAGACGTGAGCGCCGTATTAATCGACCAAACATATGGAATGGAATTTACAACGAAATAATAATTTCGAAATTGACAACCATGGCCAGTTGGAACTTGCAAAGATTTTACTTTTAAGCAACTTTTAGGCATAGATTTTAGAAGAATCGACTGAAGAATCTTAATTAAGATGAAGTTAAGATATTATAAGAAATTTTCAATCTAGATTCGTTTAGACTCATATCAAGAACCTTAAAATTTGTTTTAAAAGATTTAATTAGATAAGAAAAGCAAAGAAAATTTTTACGAAAGGCAAAAGATCTTGAAATTATTTTTTTTATATTAAATCTTATAACTGGGAATTTTAAAATTTTGATTTAGAAAATGAACAAGATTTGCTTTTTAATCTTAATCTTTTTCCAAAATTTTTATAAAATTTAATTTGAAAATTAACATATTATTTATCTTTCATTAACTTCTTTAATCACTTATCAATCATTTACTAACAGATATTCCTAAAAATCAGACCCATTTACACTTATAACAATTTCAAATAAACGATCATATTTAAATATTTTAGTATTATTAATGAAAGACTATCTGGAATTGAAGCAATTGTAGCGTTGGTGAACACGTGTTTACAGAATGTACAACTCAGTGTCGAAACAATTCAAACTGAAAAATTTCAAATTCCTCCGAGCAAAAGATTTAAGATAACAACGGAAACGGTATTTAGAACTCATAATTCATACTAATGAAAATTTGGCAAGTTGAAGTTATTCTCAATTTTCAATTTTTCAATTTTTTTTAGATATCAAAATTTTCTATCTATTAAATTTAAAAATAAAAAAAACATTTTTTGTAAATAATGATGCATAAATTATGAATGCTTATACATTTTTAAAATTCAGTTTTTTAATAATAAGTTGAAAAACATAATAGTAAAATTAGGGACAAATAAAACTTAAATAGCCAATTGTTGATAAAAAAACTTGGTACTTTATTTTATTACTCGTTTGTAAAAAAGACTTTCTCTTTTAGGTAGAAGATTTTCACTAAAAAATATTAATTATTAAATTTTCCTAAATAGAACTGCTTTATATTTTAATGGGATTTTGAAACGAATTCACTTAACCAACCTTTTGTCGTTGCTTTTTTTTAGTTATTAATACCAGACTTGCGCAAAAGTCAAAAAAAAAAGTCTTTTAAAGACTAATAAAAGACAAGTTAAAGACTTGACTTTCATGTGACTTGACTTGAAATTTTTTTTTTCAAATAAAAGTCATAAAAATTGATTTTAAACTTTTTTTTACTAAACGGGATCAAAAAACCAAGAATTCTAATATTTACTAAAAGATGGCGCTTTTCAATTATATGTTGAAACCACTAACCATATATTTTTTTTTTTCAAAATTCAAATATATAAACAAATTTTTAATAAAAAAATTTGGAAAAGCACAGTACACAGGTTTGGGGTTCCTGTTTGTGAGCGAAAAGGATTGAAGGAAAATCCTCCCCTCCAAGTTTAGCAAAGCATTTTCTAATAAAATGCTTAAAAATAAAACTTACTAGTTAAAGACCCTAATCTTTTATGCCCTAAAGGGTTCCTAATTTTAAAAGGGTGAACAAATTTTTTTAACTTTCATCGTCATCTGAAGATTCATTAAGACAATTAATCACAACAAATTTACGATTTTTTAGTCTCATAATATTTTTATTATTTATCCTTGTTAACAGACTAAATTCAAGATTTTTAACAAGGTCACTAACCTTAGCAGAAGAGGTTATATTTCTGTTTACATTCGAATCTTTTCAAAGGATGAATTTTCATCATTTGATTTTACATACTTTTTGTGAGACTTGTACATGCTAG
>JAESIW010000027.1:8401-31036 GCA_016802295.1 Brachionus rotundiformis
AATATACAAATAATAGACAAAACAAGATATAATAATAGACAATTAAAAGTAACACATTTATTTGTCTTACAAATAAAAGTTTAAGATCAATTTAAACAATTCATATGCTAAAGTTTAATGCAGAAATTCTGTATAAATATTGAACAAACAATTATGATTTATTGTGTATCTATAATATTTAAATATATTTTAAAATTTGTGCTAAACATTCAATATTGCTTCGATCTTTCTATGATACAATATTTTAATATTAAAATACTAAATTGAAATTAAATTAATTAAGATTGTTAATCGTCATTGCAATTACGATGGCACTTATTATTCATTTTATTGAAACATTAGGATAACAATTTTATAATTTATCGATTTTTAGGATTGTAGATCATAGTAACAACTTTATTTGAGATATGCTAATAAATTCCATAAGCTGTTGACTTGGATATGACCACATTTTCTGGCAACTGATTACAATGCGGAACTGCTTTGTTTGAGAAAAAACATAAGTGCCACTTACAGCAGCCGTAAAATCATTTTGAATTCGAGCAAGGAATATTTCTCTTTAAATTCTAATGCTATTTCCTCTTAACCTTTTTTTTTGATTTATTCACTTTTCTTGAACAAGCTTACCTTTTATTTTCCATTAACTTATTTGAGGATTTCAATAAAGTCCCCTCTCACTTTTCCTTCACTCAGCCTAGTCGGTCCAGATTTTATCAGCCTCATTTCATACGGCATGTTTCTTACAGACAATAAGTATTTTTTAGCTCTCTCTTACACACTTTCAAATGAATTCACATCCATTTTCATTCTTGGATTACAGGCCTACACTTCGTAAACTTGGTATGGTATTATCTTACCTACAGTCTTTCCTCTCAACATATAAACGTTCGCTTTAGCATTTCGCACAACCACTATTCATTTGGCTGATCCACTTCGAATCTGATGAAACTATTTTGCAGAAGCTTTTTATTGGTGATACAGCGGTTGCTGATTCATTTTACAGAACATTTTTTTGAGCTTCTAATCAAAAGATATTACGTTTTTAGTTTTTTGTTTTTGTTTGATTTTATCGATTAGTGCAATTTACAGACATTTTGCAAAAACTTTTTATGGGTGATACAGCGGTCGTTTCAGCTGATAAAAATTATCTAAAATCTAAAATTCACAGAGTCAAACCTAAAAATTGTCAAAAATAATTTAAACTAGACAATAAAAAAAAATAAAAATTATAAAAATAGCGACAATTCTTTTTTTTTAAATTTAAGTTTTTATTTATTTAATTATCTTCTTAGAAAAATATTTTTCAAAATGTGTTTTTAAAATAAAAAAAAAATTAATCCTTCTTTATAAAAGAACAAGTATGCCTGAAACAATTAACTGATAGAACATTTTCAGTTATATATTTGATACCAACCTGCAGTTCTGAACCATAATTTTCAAATGATAAAGGTCTATTATGATTTTCGTAAACCAAAATATGAATTATATCATAAATAAAATCTAACATTGACTTGTGAAAATCATTATAATCATTTGATGTGGAAAAATTTGAATAATACAGATCTTCAACAACATAAATGCCTCCTTTCTTAACAAATGGGAATAAACCAACTAAACTATAGATCATTTGCTTTCGGGTATGTCCTCCATCATCAATAATTAGGTCATATGGACCAGTTTCTTCAACTTTTTTTAAGTCTCTTAGACTACTTTGATCGCCAATATACAAGTTATCTGCTTTATCTTTAAAATTTTGGGCACATTTTTAATCATATTCAAAAATTGATATCTTTGAATTTTTCATATATTCTTTCCAAGATAAAAATGACTTGCCAACACTAAAATGCATACCACAACCTAATCCGATTTCAAGAACGTCTAAATGCTCATTTTTTTTTTGACCGATATAAAAACCATATAAATTGCGATAAAAATGATCGTATTTACTAGTTCCAAATTTTTAAAAAATTTTTTTTTAATTCATTAATATTTGAGGCTGATGATTGTTTAGTGCATTTCCATTTTAAAGGAAATTCATTTGATAATGTTTTCCAAAGATATATAAAAACAAGCTGAAAGACAATTAAAATAATTATTTTATTATAAGTCATCTTTAAATTGCTAAACATAATCTTTTTTATTTTTAATATTAGATTTTCTTTGACTAAATTGAAAAATAAAAAAAATTTTTACTTTAAAAATTAAAAAAATATATTTAGGTCTAGAAAGAAAAATTTATTTTGAAAATTTCTCGGATATTTATATTTGTGTATATGTAAAATAATTATTTCTATATCGTTTATATGGTTTGTTTTTTTTCTGCTAAAATATGTTATTTATAAATAATGGCGAATAGATTATGAACGATCGTAGTTATGTTGTAATTTACTGAAAAATATGAAAAATTCAGGTGTAAAATTTTACTTAACATTTTTTTAATCGCAATCTGAAGAAAAGTAAATGAACTCCTAATTTTCATTAAATGCTCAACCTTTAATTTTTAAGACATATAAATTTAAAAAAAAACAAAAACATAAATAAAAGTAAAATTAAACAAACGTTGAATTCACATAATTTAGTTTACTTTGATAGAAATTCTATAATAATCAGTTTTTGATGAATCTTTCTATATATTTGTCAAAAAAATTAAAAAAAACGATTTTCAATTTAAAAAATTAAGAAAATTAATGTGAAAAAATATCATTTAGATTAATTTTAATTATAAATAATCTTTATTGTATGCAAACTAGTTACAAAACGACCACTTTGAACCAACTCACAGCCCAGAGATTAAGTGCAATGACGCTTTTGCCTGACCAATGGGAACCTTTATGGTACAAAAAAGGACAGATTTTGGGGAGGTGCGATGCACGGCCTAAAAGATCCTGGCATTCTTCGAAAAGCCTTTTTTAACCTTTTTTAACCTTCGATTTGATATATTCTATTCCAGTCACATCCCAGTCGGTTCAAGGCCATACGTGTCTCTGCTTGCCTATTTTTTAGAAACCGAACAGAGCGGCAAAATTTAAAATTTGAATTATCTTTATTTATTAAGTTATTTCTAAGGAAGAGAAGAGTTAAAAAAAAACCCGTCTAAATTTTAAATCACTTTGACTTCAAAACATCGATTTTATATTTTAAAAATGATTTAATTCGGTAAATTTTTAGGATGCCCGTTTAGTTAGTCTTGATTTTAATTTTTTTTTGTTCAAGCTGTTGATTTTATATTTTTCGGAATGAGTAAATGGTAAACATCAGAGCTTTTAGACATCTTGTAATAGGTTTTAATACTTTTTCTTCAACGAAAGGTTTTAAATTATAATAATTAAGAATTTACTTTTTTGAAAGATGCAGCTTCGCTGCGAAATTGGTGCTCGCCTTTGGCTCGTTTCTAGCAAATAAATAGGCGAAGGAAAGCTCGCCTCGCTACCGATTGTCCTACAGTATGTCACAAAAAGTTAGAATCAAACTTTTTTTTTTCTATTAGATTGTCTTTTTTGTTCGTTATTTCGGTCATCAAGTAAAATAAAAATCCCGTTATTTTTAATTTCTTTATTTTTAATTTATTTAAATGTCCGAAAAAATACGTAAAAAAGGATAAGTAAAAAAAATCCAAAAAAAAAATAAAAAAAAAAACTAGTGTTATTTAACAAACCAAAAAAATGACATAATGAAATAATCCTAAAATTATTCTCTCTTAACCACTTTTCTACCTAGGTTGCCGTAAACAGGTGCACTCTCCTGTTGGAAAATCCACTCTTGGTCAGGCTTGATTAAAAGCTGTATGGATGAAATTAAGAAGATTTCTAGGTTGTCCATGTAAACATATTGGTTTATTCTTCCGGTTTTTGTGGAGCAACAACCCACTCCTTCGTAAGACTATGCATTCCCATATACCGACTGAGCCTCCGCCCTTCTGAACTTTTGGGGCACAAAACATCGGATGATATTTCTCATTTTGGGATCGTTAGACAAAAACTCTAGATTTTCTATTTTTGACTTCAAAGTTGGACTCGTCGCTAAAAATAACTTTATCCCAATCTTTGTCGGTCCAATTGCCTTTTTTGTTTACACCACTTGTACCGTTTTATTCTATCGCTGATAGTCAAAAGCGGCTTTTTAACGGGGGAATAAGACTCTATACCTTTCTTCGTAAGCACTCTTCGGACCGTTTCTCTACAAATCTTATGTTCCTAGAATTTTGAATTGAACTCTGCAGAGATTTGCATATAGCTCGTTGTAGGTTTTTTACTGACCAATCTAAAAACTATAAAATACGTCACGATCGGAATACTTTGGCGGTCGTCCGCAGTTGCCAAAGTTGTGCACTCTAGATGTCACTTTGAAACGCTTGCCATCTTTGTTGATCCGTTTTTTCTTTTTACCCATTTTTTGTCTATTTTGGCAAATTTTTGGGTAGTCTTACTTTAATGAGATCAAGAAATAAGTAAATTGCGCATTTATTGTCAAGCATGTTCTCAAATCCAAGATAATTAAGTTTTTTAGGAAATTCGGTAAAAAAATTATACGAAGCATCGAATATCCGATTTTTATTTCGATAAAAAAGTTAAATTCTAACTTTTTTGTACCAATTCTTTTTCTTTAGAAGAAAGTTCCTGTTTTTCGAAGTAAATTAATTATGACAAAACTCAGGTCCTTTTTATATCGAATTATTTTTAATTTTTCACTACTAAAAAGCGATTTTTCATAGAAAATTAAAGAAAATAAATAATAATCTACTCCAAAATTATATTTATTTTTCGATCTCAATCAGGGGAATCGATTGAAGCCATTTTTGGCAAGTTTCAGAAAATATTTAGCTGAGCTAGAACATAAATAGTAAAAATTTTTAAAAATTAAGACTTACGAAGCTCACAGAAACTTCCATTCATTTCCAAATATTCTACCAAGAATATATTTAGATAGATATTTTCAAGAGGAATTGATTTAATACCCAATTTGTCAAGATTTAGAAACAATTTGCGAAAGTTAGGACACTAAAAAGTCGCAATTCCTCAAAATTCAGACTTTGGCAGCACACAGCCACTATTTTTCAAGTAAGAATATTCTACTTAGTATATTTTTAGAAAGATCTAATTGAGAGGAATCTTTTGATACCAAATTTATATAAATTCCATACGTTCAGAAAGAATTTGGACTTGTTAAAGAACCCAAGTTTTATTTAATAATTGGGTTTGCTAGGACACTTAAAAGTCGTAATTTCTAAAAATTTAAACATTGGAACCTTGTGGTAAATGCTTCTCGAATCTGATTCTTCTACCAAGCATATATTCAGATAGATCTCTCTCAATTCTACAAAAAGATACCCATATTGCAATATTTCGGAGACATTTATTTTTCAAAGTGGTATTTTTAGCATTTTTTGACCATTTTTTTTACCAAATGACTTTAAGCTATGCTCAAAAAAACATCACCAAATTTAGTTTGACATCGAGACCTATCCAAAAACATATAATATGTTTCGAAAAAAGTCATTTGAAATTTGACCAAATTTGGTAAAAAAACGCACCATTTTGAACTAATATGCAGCCCAGAGATTAAGCGAATGAGTTTACACTTTTTTGAACGCGTATAAATTTTAAATCTCTTGGACTTCAAAACATCGATTTTATATTTTAAAAATGATTTTAATTTTTCCTTTTTTTATTAAAACATTCTTAAAAAAACTTTCTTTTTAAAAACATTTTTTTTTTTCTTAATTTATATGTCTTAAAAGTTAAAGGTTGAGCATAAAATAGATCAAAAAATTAGGAATTCATTTACTTTTCTTTAGATTGCGATTAAAAACACTTTTGCCTCATTAATGGGAATGATTTTAACAAATATTGGGTAACACAATAATTTTAAATAAAGTAATTTAATTTTTGTTTTAATATTTTATTAAAGTCTTCAATCCGGTGTTTCACTTGAAATTATACTACCAATTTTGATTTCAACAGTTTCACATTTTACAAATAATCCAAAAATAAAAATGACTGACTCGCATTATTAAAATTTTTTTTTACACTGCACTTAGCTAATCCTTCTACAAGGAAAAGTCAAGAAATGTAATTTTTATGAGGCTTCTTAGGAGATGGAGGTTTGTCTTGGAATCGAGGAAGCAAAATCTGGACTAGCGAATGGTTAGACAGATAAAAAAAGTTTTAATCTAAAAAAAATTTGAATTTTAGGAGCAACCGTTGAAGCGTTAGAAGAAAAACTAAAAAATGTTGGTCCAACTTTATCACTTTTTGATGAAACGAGTGCTTTCTTAGGGTCTCTAGGGCGATAAAATAACGGTGGTCAAGGTTACGATCAAGGCGTATTTCTTCAAATTTTCAATGGGAATCATTAAAAAATATTTTAAAAACTCTAGAACGCGTTTAAAAATTCCTAAATTAAACATTTGTTTATTAGAACATCCTTCTTCTTTTTTTTTATTCGATTAATAAGAGAATTTAGAAATTTTGATTATTTTATAAAAGAATATTTGAACAATTAAATTAATTAAAAAAAAATATTAAATCAATTTGCTATCTACAATCGATAAGCCTATTTTTTCGTCTTTTTTTCATTTTGAGTTTTTTAGAAAATATCAATAAATTATAAGCATAATAGAATTATCTAAATATACTCGTTTTATTTTTGATTTTCTTTTTCGACTGAAATTAGTTTTTTTACCTAAAAAGTTCACTTGATTCGATTGATCATTTGATTCAATAGTTTGTGCATTCAATTCTGTCCTCATCGTCTCTAAATAATTTGTTTCTGAACCTTTTATGTTTAAGTTTTTTAAATTCAAAATTTAATATCTAATAATGTGATTTTTTGAATTGAGTTTGGATTCCTTCGGCCATAAGCGAGTTTTTGTTTTTTCTAATATCAATTCTTAGTCTATTCAAAATATCCAAAAGATTCATATCATTTTCAATCTCTTCTAGCCGCTTCTTCAAAAATTTGTTAGTAAAACGAGCATTTGAACCTTTGAACTCTCTGTGCTTTGCCAAACTTTAAATCTTCAAGCTCACGACATGCTTGAAGAAAGTCTTGAACTGATTTTCTGTTTTCTTGACAAAATTTGGTGGCTTTTTTAGACTGACCTGGACAACAAAGTATTTTCTCATAGAGTCTCCTTGTCCTTAGAAAAATGGCTCCATTACTGTCATCCATGCCTTTACTGAACACATCTGGAAATTTTATCATGCCTGTTACAATTTGTCGGAATATATCATCATCACAACGCTTTCCCTCCCTTTTAAAGTGCATGGTAACCTGTATGGTTGTTTTCTGCGTGTCATCCCTTCCTCTCAATAAGTACTTGTACGCCAGAAAACATATGATTAAAGCGTGTAAAAAAAAATTGTTTCGGTTTTACTGTATATGATTATCGAATAGCCAACACCTATTACTAGATCCACCGTGTTTGTCAGGCTAAAATAAGATACGATTCGATCGATGATGTACATTCAGGCGCGTTGTAAATTAAACTTAGCGTTTGCGATTGAGAAAGGGAAAATTATAAGCATGTATTTCAAAAAGTTAATTTTGAAAAAATCAATTTGAAAAGATATAATAAGAGAAAATTATCGAAAAGAACAGGTGCCTTTGTAAAAAATCTAACTCATGTGGACCACTACAATACTAATACTGCTAGTATTTAGTTTAAGAACACTTGTTTATAAACTTAATGTTCGTTCTTAAATCATTTCTAATAAAAAAAGAACACCTAGCGATGCTAATATAATAAACCTCTTATTCGGCACCAAGCGGTTTATACTCTAATTTTTCAAATAAATCAAAGAAATTCTTCCTAAAAGATAATTAATTTAATTATGTTTTGGCGACTAGCCTTAAGAAAAATATATAAAAAAAAGATAGGAAAAAATAACAAAAGTAAAAACGCTATGCTATATTGAAATACTACTTTATACTGTAATTGAAAAAAGGTTAAAGATCATATTTTAATAATCTTTTTATCAGAAAATTTAGGGCTCACGGTATTTCAACATTTTATTCACACCTAATTTTATTGATGATACCGAAGTGAAAAAATGTGGAGTCGGAATTAATATCATGTTGTTAAAAATGTTGAAAACCTGTTAATTGTAATAATTTATTTCAAGATATTGTAATAATTTGTTTCTAAATTAATTTAAATTTTTCAAAAATTAACATAAAATAGACTTAGAACTTGCATTTAAATGGACATTTTAAAAACAATTTAAATTAACAATTGGTTGTCAAAATGAGTTTTAAACTTGTTGCGACTTCTCGAAAAGGTAAAGCTCTATTTTACCGTAATCAATTATATTACAAACTAAAACCAAAAGACCCAATTTCTGGTGTTACGAAATGGCGGTGTAAATATTTTCACGACGAGAATTATAGATGCAAATCGATTCTTACGTCCGATGAAAATGAAGTATTAAGAGTCAACAGACAACACGAAGACCACGAAAAAGTCAAAGAAGCGCAAATAATAATGATGGAAGCAAAACAAGAAGTCAAAGATAAAATAGCTTCAACTAAAGCGACGGTAAAAAGAACATTTGAACAAACGATAAACGATGTTATTGGGGATCATAAGATATCTTTACATGAAGCAACTGAATTCGCTCCCAAGTATAGAAACATCGAAAAAACTTTGTACAAAATCAGACACGAGGTTGAATTGGAAAAATGTAAATTGCCTAAAAGTATTCAACAGATTTCATTTGCGGGTGAATTCGAAAAATTCAAGTATACGACAGATGGTTCAAGATTTTTGTTATTTGATATACAAGATTGTCATCGTATTATTTGTTTCGTTTCAAATGTACAATTTTCGATTTTAAGTAAATGTAGAAGATGGCATGTTGATGGAACATTTAAATCGGCTCCTACCCTATTTTATCAGTTATATTTAATTCACGGCTGGTACTTAAGGAGATGCATGCTTGCGCATACATATTTTTGACGAACAAACAGGAAAAAACATATGATTCAGTGTTTAAAAATTTAATCGAATATTCAGAAGAATTAAATTTTCAATTGGAACCTAATCTGCCTGTAAGTGACTTTGAATCAGCAGCTTTTTATGCTATTAAAAATTGTTTCAATGGAGTAATAAGAAAAGGGTGTCATTTCTACTTTACTCAGGCATTATGGAAAAATATTCAAAAAATAGGCCTTACTGAAGAGTATAATAAGAACGAAGCAATCTACGACTGGTTAAATTTGTTTAAATCTTAAGCATTCTTAAAGCCTGACTATTTAGAAAGTGGTTGGCATCTAATTCAAAAATTAAAACCTTCAAGTAATCCAAAATTAGATGAATTTTTTGTTTATTTTAAAGATACTTAGTATGAGTCTAAACTTAATTTTACCACAGAAAATATCATCGTTTGGCTTACTAAAAGTTTTTTAAATAATTTTAATATAATTTTTATCGTTTTTAAATTGGTAATTTCGTCGTTCCCACTTAAGCAATTATCTTATAAATTAATGGGATAATTATGTGGGAAATTACCGTCGTCTTGTAAAAATTTAATTTTCGATCAATCTAATCTACCATGAACAATATAATAAGTAAGTTTACCAGTTTTTCTGAATTATTTTTTTCAATTTTTTTGAGTCATTTTTCATTTATTTCCTTAAATGAAACAAAATTAGATAATTCTAATCCCTTCTCTTTTTTTTATAGTTCTAATTATTTATTAAAGCGTAAAGATAGAAATAGGGATGGTGGTGGTTAACTTGTTTTGGTTAAGAAAAATTTAAAAATTCTAAATTGTAATTTCTTTGATCTATTTGAAGCTATTTCAATGGAATTACAATGCAATAATGAAATAATTAATTTTCTTTTTACCTATAAGCCTCCATCTACTGATAATTTACTTTTTATTAATTTCTTAGAGCAGTTCATTCTAACAAATGATACCAATAAAAGGCTTGTTCTTGTTGGTGACCTAAATATGGATCATTTAAATGGTGATATTAGGTTTAGGGAATTTCTAAAAAACTTCTCTCTAAAAACATTACCAATCAACCAGCAAGAATTGGTATTAATTACAATTCTAAAGATATAAATGTTAAGTTAAGTCATATAGATCATATAATACATTAAGATATTTTTGATTCTATTTCTTGCATAGTAAGATGTCCTTTCAGTGATCACAAATTTCTTTTAGGCTCTTTTTCTGTATCTAAATCTATGAAAAAAACTAATTTAAAATATTTTCCATTGATTTCTGATAATAGTATAAGTAAAGTTTTTTTCAAGTAAAATTGGACAATTTTTAATTAAAATTGATTTTACCTTTATTCAAAAACTTTCCGGAATAGAAGATAAATGGAATTTGTTAAAGGTAATATTTTCCTGTCTATTGATAAATGCTGTCCATTAAAAAAAGCAAAAGATAGGAATAAACAAAAATGTCCTTGGTTTGATTCTAAATTAAGAACCTTAAGAAACTATAGGGATTTATGCTATCATAATTATTTGAATTGTAAGGATATAATTAAATTAAATGATTACAGGGAAGCTTGAAGAGATTTCAAAAAATTCAACCGTCTGAAAATGAAACTATATTTTGAGTCCTAACCCTATTTTGAGTCTAAATCCTCAAAAGATTTCAAAAATTCCAAAAAATTCTGGAATTTTAATAGGTCATCAATTAAAACTAGAGGAGACGCTGATCTTGACAGTTTTCCAGAAGAACTAGTTTGGGATGATTTAAAGGTTAAGTTGAGATGTTTAACAGCTGCTTTACATCTATTGCGTCTTCATCTTTGTCCGGTGAACAAGACTCAGCAAAATTTATTTTTGACGGTTTTAAAGAAAAATTATATAATTGCTTTCCAACACCTGGCTTTTCATTTCATGAGTTTTCTATTAATGAAATTAAAGAAGCTTTAAAATGAATAACCATCTTCTAGCTCACCTGGATATATTGGTATTCATCCTAAAATACTAAAAGGTCTACCAGAACTTTTTGCTCTCTTACTCCTTTTTCTTTATAATGAACGCTTGAGATTAAAATCTATGCCTGATAACTGGAAGTGAGCGATTGTTAATCCTTTATTTAAAAATAAAGGTATTAAATCAGATATTAATAACTACACGGCTATTTCAGTTCTCTCTCAAATTGCAAAATTGTTTGAAAGATAATTGGCTCGTCAGAATCTCAAGCTATTTTGAATCTAATAATATATTTTTTAATGGACAGCATGGATTCAGACCTGGACATTCATGTCAGACTTGATTTCATGAATATCTTAGTGAATTAAATCTTGCCAAAGAAAAGAAACTTACTACCTTATCACTTTTTATTGACTTTAGAAAAGCTTTTGATGTGATTGATCCAAATCTTCTTCTCTTGAAATTATTACTATGGATTTGACAATAATTCTTTAGGTCTTCTTTCAAATTATTCTGTCAATAGATCTCAAATAGTTCATCTTGGAAATGAAAGATCAAAACCTACAGCTTTAAAGTTAGGTGTTCCACAAGGTTCAGTCCTAGGTCCTCTTCTTTTTCTGATTTTTATTAATGATTTTCCTTATCTTTTAAGAATATTTTATATAAAAATGTTTGCTGATGACACTACAATTAGTCACTCTGATAAGGACCTAGAAAGTGTTTTGAAAAAATTTTCGGGTAGCATTCACTATCTTAGTGATTGGTGTTATTTTAATAAGGTTGATATTAATTAGTCAAAAACCTTTTGTATGATCTTTTCAAATAGAAAAACTATTATTCCTAAAATGATTAATCTTTGTGGAATTGAAATAAAAGTTGTTGATGAAATAACTCTTTTAGGTTACAAAATAGATAAAAATCTTAATTTTTCTAATTTTGCATGTAGTATCTCATTAATTGTAAATAAAAAATTATTCAGCATTAAGAGACTTCTCTATCTATCAATATCTTTAAAAAATATAGTTTTTTAAGACGTTTATATTACCTTATTTTGACTATTGCTCGACTCTCTTATGCTATTACTCAAAAGAGGCAATAATTAAATTGGCTAAGAGTTGATTAGCATTGAAATTGAATTGGATGTGGTGAAATTAAAATGTTTTAATCGGAAAATGCAATTCTTGAATGCTGCAAATACTTGTAAATTATGTAAATTTTATAAGACTAAAACTTTTATGATTGACTTATAAATTTCCAAATATAATTACTAAAAATAAATTATAATCAATAATTTTTCATAGTTCTACTTTTTTTTTTTACACTTCTTCATTTAAACCGTAATGCGTCCAAATACCTACCCGAATTATCTCCGCCTCAATGATGCAAGGATCTTAAATGTAGGAGGCTATCTGCTTCACAATAGTAGACCACCTTTTGCATCATAACAAGCACGAATCCGTTTTGGCATTGATTCAACTAATTTTTTCACATATTCATCAGGTACATTTAGCCATTCCTTCAGAAGTGTCGATTTTAATTGTTCGATTGAGGTCAACTTTGTTTCTACCAATTTTGCATCAATATATGACCATAGGTTCTCGATAGGATTAAGATCGGGTGATCTGGCACACCATGGTAAACCAAGGATCATCTCTTTGGTAAAAAATATCAACAGATGCCATAAGTTCATTTTCTAACGTTTCCTTATAGTTATATTGAGGGAAGAGATTCGCCCCTCATATATACGACAGCATCCTGTACCTTTAGCGCTGATGCATCCCCATATTCCTGCGGATACACCACCACCTTGTAGAGTTGGTACAACAAATCTTATGTCGTATTTTTCTTTTCTTAACCTTTTTACTAAAACCCATGTTTTCCTATTAAACACCTCAAAATTTGATTCATCACTAAAAATTACCATTCCCCAACGTTCAAGTGTCCAATTCAGTCTTTCTTTACACCATTTTAATCTTTTGATTCTATCCGATGCCGTCAGCAATGTCTTTTTAAGAGCTGTAAAGAGACTATGTTTGCAAAGAGAATGATATGCAAAATGTACAAACGCATGGAATAAATAGTAACAAGCCATTTGCACACGCGATGAAATAGAGTAAATTGATCGAAACTTCATTAACTTCTCAAGACAGAGATGGTACCCAAATTGTTGATCATTAGGCAACTTTGATATACAAGAGAATCGACCAAACGATGAACACAATTACGATGACGAAGCAGATGTGCAAAATTAGCCTGAAAATAACAATAATAATCAAGTCGAGTATGATGAGATAAGAACTTACGAGGGTAAAAAATATGTAAGTTCAATCGAAGCGTTTAATAAGATTATTGTTTACAAACGGTACGAATTGTCTCACACGATTCGGCGGCGGTGGTACAGGCAAGCCTTTTCTGATTAAAGTAAATTTCTAAGACAAACATTTTTATTTATATGATTATTTTTTTTATCGAGTGATTATACCAAATGGTTAAACAGCGTGGCATGACGATGATAGCAACAGCTTTTACTGGAATTGCAGCATTGTTGCTAATTGATGGTGGCCGGACTATGCATTCGCCGTTCAGAACCCCATTCCAGATAATATGGGGTCGAACAGACACAAAATAGATTGAACAATACAATCTTGTGTCCAACCAACCGTGATTCACTCGAAATATTTGAAGTAAATTTTCAACGTTTACAAGGGCCAAAAAAATTATTATATTATGGGAAAATTTCCATGGCAACTCTTTATTTTTTAATAAAATAAAAATATTTATCTTTTACCATAGTTATTCCGAATTTTTTTTTAGATATTTTTCCATTTTAAAAATAAATTTTTTTAAGTTAAATTGTTTTTTTAAAATTTAAATTCAGATGATTCGTTTGAGAATTTTTGTTTTTATTTTTCTTTTATTATTAATTCCTCTTAAAAATATCTTAAAATTTATCAAAGCGAATTCTTCTAAAGAACAAATGAAGAAGAGAATTCATTAATATAATTTTTTGCCTATTACGACATTTCAAGGGAAGGACGTCCAAAAGAAACATATTTAAAATGGCTGAATCAGACAATAAATTTAAATTCCCCGTTGGTCTTTTATACATCAGCGGCTCTTAAACCTTATATAATGGCAATATTTGAAGGGAGAAAAAATTTTGTTGTTTTAGTAAAAGAAATAAACAATTCAATTTATTAACAAAAAGAACAAAATATTTTACGAATCTTATCTTCTTATTCATATAAGAGAAATATGCAAGACTCAAAACGAATTGAATGTATTCATCCATTATACGCTATTATACAATTTTCTAAACTTTTTTTTCTCGAAAATGCTGTTGATTTTAATCATTTCCAAACAGAATTCATTTTTTGGGTTGATGCAGGCATATCCTAATTTTTTGGTAATTTTAATCTAAAAAATAAATTAAAAGGAAGGTCACTTATTTCTAATAAGTTTTATATTTTAATTGAAAATAAAAGAGCTTTTAAATATTTAAGATTTATAAATTAATTGTCAAATGATATCTTGTGAAGTTCAACAAATTTTTTTGTTGAAGGAGTAATGGGCGGATCAGTTGAAATTGTAAAAAAAATAAATTAGAATTTACTTCATATCTGGAAAGATATGTAACTAAAACGAGTAATTAATAATGAACAAATTACCCTAAATTTATAAGATTTTAAAGAACCGAAATTACTTTTCTATTGAACAGAACTAATTTTATAAATTTGAGTGAGTTTTTTAATTTTATTACATAATTTTTTTTATTTAAACCCGAGCAAAATATCAAAAAAATTATTGGTTTTTATTAATTTTTTATTAATTTCAAAGTTAAAATGTCCTTTTTTAATTATTAAAATAAATCATTATTTTCATACAAATAAACTCGTTAATATTCAAAAAAAAAAAAAATATTGCGTAATGAATTAATATTTTTCAATATTAAATTATTTTCCAAAATGTAGTAACAGTTCGAGGCGGTCACATTGTTCACTACTTTTCCCAAGTCGAGTTCGTGTTCTTCTTCTGGGCTTTCATAATTTCATTTAGTCAAAAATCCGAAATTGATGCTTTGGACCCTGCTTGTGTTCGTTCAATTTGGTCCAACTCGAAAAAGTTTGATTTACTGCTTCTTCTGGTGTTACAATACGCAGAAATCCTACTTTAAAACGATCAAATCTATTTTCAAAATCGTGTATAAATTAACAATTTGTCTCAGGATAGTATTCTCGTTATAACTTATGGTTATGCAAACTCATTAAGATTTGTCCTTGTCCTTAGAAAAAATGGCTCTATTACTGTCAGCCATGCGTTTCCTGAACACGTCTGAAGGCGTTGTGGCGAAGAGCCCGACAGAAGCGTAGATCTATTGATCGCTGAAATGTCTAAAATGTTTGATTCATGCTCGTGCTCAAGCATATACTAGTTGTGCACCTCAAACTTTCGATCAATTTTATCATCCAACTTATCTACTCCTTGAGTAACGGTTCTAGTACGGGGCATTGACTCTTTATTAAAAAAATATAAAAAAATTTATTTTTAAAATGGAAAAATATTTTAAAAAAAAATTCAGAATAACTATGGTAAAAGATTAATATTTTTATTTTATTAAAAAATAAAAAGTTGCCATGGAAATTTTCCCATAATATAATAATTTTTTTTCAAATTTATGCTCTAAATTTGATCAATCTCTCGAATGCAGATGGGTACCCCTAAACAAAATTAAAATTAAAACTTTAGAATAAATAATTAAATAAAAAATTTTTATTATTTTAAATAAATTATTGAAAACCATTAAAAATTTCAAAAAATTCCGTATGTAGACCCCAACCCCATCATTATCGTATCCGAGTCTGCCTTGACGATTAGAGCAAAATAATGAGTGTTAACCAATAAGTATACTCTCCATTATACCGAACAACTAATATTTAGAGATTACATTCAGAAGAAGACGACCAAGCTATTTTTTTTTTCACAAGAAAAAAACTTAACCAAAAATGCTCGCGTATAATTTTTTTTAATAAACTAATTTCTTAATCTATAATTTGACTGAATTGAATTTAATCGAATTGTAATAATATATAATCATAAATAATTTTTTATTCACTAATTGATAAAAACTATTAAGTTTATGATCATAAAACAATCATGTCAAATAATGGCTAATAAATGTGTCAAGATTCAATATTGATTTGAATAAATTAACCATCGAATCAATCGGGATCAATCGGCTAAAGTCGGTAACCAATGCAAATATTTTGATGATAAAACAACGGACAAAAATTTTAAACAAAAAAGGTGAATATTTTGAGACCGTATGCACTAAGTTATGGTTTAACAACCCAACTAAATGGTAACAGTAGTCAACCCCATGTCTAACCAATCCAGTCCAGTGTTTCAAAACCTCAAAGCTTCCAATAATCAATTTGCCTTTTGATAAATCAATACCATCAAATTCTAGCTCGAAACCATCAATTCTCATCAAAACTCAAAACCAAAGCTCACCTATTTCACAATGAACATCATCTGAGAAACGTTCTAATGAAGTAAAAAAGTTAATTTTAGTTCAAAATAAATTGATTGGTTGATTCAGTATTTTTGTTAGGTAAATTATCAAAGTGATAATAACGAATCCGACTCGATTCTTTACAGCAAATAAACAAAGTATTTACCTATTTAATTAAAAATTACCCTAACCCATTAATATTTTTAACATCATCTTTGATTGAACCGTCATCGAGTGTCAACATATCACAATAACATCTACTTGAATACACCCTTAACACCCAAGATTACTCGTCTTTGACAACTAGAACCCTACCCTCAACACAACCCTTTTTAAATAATGATGAGAACAGCAGTTTAAGATTTCGAACATATGTACAAGTCATGAATAACCGCAAAATATCTAAAAAAAAAATACAAAAAAAAAGAATTTTGAATCAAGAGATAAATGAAACAGGAAATTATTTTTGACTCCTATTCTTAGTAACAAAACTTTGAAACAACTATTTTTAAGGAAAACCATAAAAGATACCTTAAAGATTTCAATTGATACCAAAATGGACCCGTTCATAAACAATTATGGGCAAACTAGAAAATGAAAAAATTTTAAAATGAAATGGATCAATTAAAACAAGTCTATTGCACAAATTGTAATGAGATTTGGACTGCGAAAATTGCCTATTGTATGCAGTGTAAGATAGACAATGTGAAATATTTTAGGTCTAATGATATGGTTCCTGGAATAGATGATCTTGACCCTGACTTCAAAAAATGTTTTGAGGATTTGACAATGATAGAAGAAATGCTTATTTCAGTGTGTTTGGAGAATGATTTAATTCAAACTTAAGTTGAAAGTGATGAAAACGAGCCTATTTAAGACGATAAAAAAAAAGCATTTAATTTTGCTATCGCATCTCAACAGTCATTGAATGAATATCAGACAGACTCTATATGTTCCCTAGTACTTTATTCTCAAACAAACTTTAAATATACCCGATGAAAATTTAGATCAGGACTCTATAGAATTATTCAATTGTTGTCAACGCCATGTTTGTCGTTTAAACGGCTATTGAAAATCAAAAAAGGATAGTAAATGTAGATTTACATACCCATTCGGCCTTCAAGAAAAAACTAAAATAGTGTTTGTTAAGACCAAAAATTCTGTAAAAGCCGAAATTAAATTAATAAGTTAAAGTTTAAATTTAGTTCACGTGAATCAATTACAGTCGAGATCAAAACATAATTAACGACGAATAATATAGTGGTTCGCTAATTGCTGCCTATTAATTAGTATTATTTGCAAATCGACATTACCACGCCAATGATGGCATACTAATCGATTATGCATGTTCATATAATAATCGTTTCTCATTTATTTAATTTCGGCTTTTACAGAATTTTTGGTTTCAATAAACTCCATTTTTGTTTTTTCCTGAAGGCCGAAAGGGTGTGTAAATCTACATTTACTATCTTATTTTGTATTCTCTAAAAAGTTTTCTTGGCAAATCGAGTGTGCTGATTACGAATATGAACTTGTTTCTTTGAAAAGATGAGAAGTGGAGGAGTGAAGGCAGATTTTAGGCTTTTTTTAGACTTTGATTGTACTTACAGGGCGTCCTATTCAACTACATAGCGATTTTATGAAAAATTCTGAATTCTGCTTAAAAAATGAGTCAGAAAAGGTATTTTTCGCACTTTGTCCGTGAAAAGAGCGTGCTTTAGCGGAATCTTACCAAATCTGACCAAATTAGAGCCAAATTGGTCCAGGAATAAAAAAATTCGGTAAAAAGTGTTTTAATGGAAAATCGAGTGTGCTGATTTCGAATATATAATTGGTTTTTGGATTGGATGTGAGGCGGAGGCGTGAGGGCTGATTTTAGGCTTTTAATTGACTTTGATTGAATTCAGAAGGGATGGGTTTCAACGACAAAGCTTTTTAATGAAAAATTCTGAATTCTTCTCAAAAATTGAGTCAGAAAGGGTTTTTTTCGCGCTATGTCGTTGATAGGAGCGTGCTTTAGCGGAATATTACCACTTTTGACCAAATTTGACTAAATCTGACCAAATTTGAGCTTAATTGCTCCAGTAATAAAAAAATTCGGTAAAAAGTTTTTTTTTTTTTGGCAAATCCAGTGTGCTGATTTCAAAAATCAACTCGTTTTTTGGTTAAGATATGAGGGGGAGGCTTGAGGGCTGATTTTTGGCATTTTTAAAATTTTGATTGAGCTTACAGAGCGTCCCTTTCAACAACATAGCGATTTGATGAAAAAATCTTAATTCTGCTCGAAAAATGAATCAAAATATATTTTTCTTGTCTTTGAAAGGCGCGTGCTTTAAGCTCATTTGACCGAATTGGAGTTTAAATGGTCAAGATGAATAAAATATGCTCTAAAAAAGGGGGGGGGGGAATAAATCTGCCGATTACGAATATGAACTTTGTATTTTTATTTGAGATTTGGGAGTGGCGTGAGGGTTAAATTTTGGAATTTAGCATCGTTTAATAAAGCTTTCAAAGCGTCCCATTAAACGCCATTTTAGCATAAACACTGAATTCTGCTCGAAAAATGGGTCAGAAAAAGTTTTTCTTTTACTATATCTTTGAAAAGCGCGTGCTCTAGGCGCATATTACCATTTTTGACCAGATTAGAGCCAAATTGGTCAAGATTCATGAGTATTTCAAGTTTTTTGAATATTGTTTAGATCAAATGATTTCAGGATAATTATTATCTCCAAGTACGCTTAGAAAAAGACTATAAAAAGCAATAGAACAAAAATTACATATTCTTTCAAAAATTAATAATAAACCATAAATTCTTGATTTTAATTTAAAAAATTCAGATCCCGTCCAACAATTTTATCAAAATTTTGAAAGGTCGCTATCTAATCGACTTGCAAATGTGTTAAGCTTTAACCATGATCAAACAGATTAAAATCTAATTGCTTTAAATTTAAATGAAAATAATTTCAATAATCAAAATAGCATATATTCGATTGAATTAAGTGAAATACTGTCCCGAGTTAATTCGAACACGAACTCGACTTGGGAAAAGTAGTGAACAATGTGACCGCCTCGAACTGTTACTACATTTTGGAAAATAATTTAATATTGAAAAATATTAATTCATTACGCAATATTTTTTTTTTTTTTGAATATTAACGAGTTTATTTGTATGAAAATAATGATTTATTTTAATAATTAAAAAAGGACATTTTAACTTTGAAATTAATAAAAAATTAATAAAAACCAATAATTTTTTTGATATTTTGCTCGGGTTTAAATAAAAAAAATTATGTAATAAAATTAAAAAACTCACTCAAATTTATAAAATTAGTTCTGTTCAATAGAAAAGTAATTTCGGTTCTTTAAAATCTTATAAATTTAGGGTAATTTGTTCATTATTAATTACTCGTTTTAGTTACATATCTTTCCAGATATGAAGTAAATTCTAATTTATTTTTTTTACAATTTCAACTGATCCGCCCATTACTCCTTCAACAAAAAAATTTGTTGAACTTCACAAGATATCATTTGACAATTAATTTATAAATCTTAAATCCATATCAAATTAAAGTAATAGAAAATAGAACATTTTTTGTGTTTGAAAATTTTTTTGTATTGGTTATTTTTTGTGTCAGAAAAAAACACAATTAATTAAGTTATTGATTAGTTTTTTTGCTCTTTTTAACAAAAAAACGGAAAATTGCCTCTTTTAATGAAGAAAGTGATTGTTCTTCTGTTTAAAATTTTTATTATTTTTGGTTTGGCTAGCTTAATTTGAAAAGATTTTTCTTCAACTTCAAAAGAATCAGTTTGATTAATAAATCTCTTTTTAATCAATTGATATTCACTTTGAAAGTCCGTAGCATCACGGTATCTTGTTTGAAAATTATGAGATTTTATCAAATAAGTCATAATATTTTGATCAATTTTAATTTTAAACTTTCTCATAGCAGAATTTTTTCGATGAATTTTTAACAATTTGCCCATGCAGAAATTTATTTCTTTGACAAATTCGTTAAACTTGTTGTCTTTTTTCTTCTTGAACTTTCTTGTTTTGAGATGTTAATCCGTTGAAAATTTGGGAGTTTCGGATGATAATTTTTTAGGATTATAAAAACCTGCTTTATATAAACCCTTGTTTCGGGTATTATATGCCATTCTCAATTAAAAAAATGATTTTAATTCCAATTGATGATTATAACAAAATTTGTCATTCTCTGAATGATTTGCAACAAACGAATTTAAGACTGAAGACTGAAAATAATAAGAAAGATGAAATTATAAGAATTTTAAACAAAGAAAAACTTGATTTAGCGCTTCAAATTAGTGACTTAAGAGATAAGGAATCTCTTCGTTTGCCAATTTTAAAGAGAGTTCAACAGAGAAAAAAAAGTGCTTCTTTGGACTTAGTCAAAAGCATTTGAACGCGTCAGAGAAAGTATAAATTCGGTTTTAAATGAATTAAACAATTATTTAGATTCATTTGAGTTGGGAAATATTATCGGAAGTTAAAAAAAAAAATATCACCTCAAAGTTGTTTATATTTTAAAGACAAACATTTAATATCCGACAATACATATAGGTTGTTTAAAAAGGATCTCTATTTAGACATACGGTCATTGAATGAATTGATTTTAGAGAGAAAAAAAATCGATTCGCTTTTTAATTTTAATCAAATAGATCAAGGATTTTATACAGATGTGAGAAAACAGATAATTGAAAAATTAATTTATCTTTTTTCAACAAAAAAAATTTCTGATAATTTAATATTGATTAAATTATCAGCGGATGGAACTGTTATTTCAAGGTCAATGAAAGCAATAAACATTTGCTTTTCTATTATCAACCAAGGAAAAATTGCTGCTGGATTGAACGGAACTTATCCTATTGGTATTTTTAAGGTTGAAAATGAAGATTATGAGTCAATTAAAAATTGGTTGACCGAAATATGGTCATGTTTAAAAGATTTAGATTATTTCCAATTTGAAGATAAAAAGATACCAATTGAATATTATTTCTTTTCAGATTGGAAAATGATGTCTATCGTATTAGGGCTTTACAGTGCCTCATCAAACTTTCCCTGTTTGTGGTGTGAATGTCATAAAAATGACTTATCTAAAATTCAAAAAAGTTTAGAACGATCTTATGATAGAAATCAAGCCATTCTTGAAAAAGGCTCAAAAGCCAAAGCTGATCATTTTGGATACAAACAGTATTCACTATTAAAAGAGATTCCACATTCAAGATTTGTAATAGATTTGCTACATTTATTCCTTAGAATAAGTGATGTATTATTTGAACTTTTTATTCATGAACTTTGTCGAATCGACAAGTTTACTAAAGCTACTTAATTTAACGAAAAAAAACATATCGAGCTCCACAAACTTTCCGAATTTTTAAAAACTAAATGTAGTATTTCAATCAAGTATTTCAATCAAGAGACCAAATCAACTTCGACTATTCTAAACATCTATCTCCCAGCCAGCAAGAGAATAATTATTTTCGAAAATATAAATAATTCTTTCTTTGAATCTTTAGAAAACACTGAGACAATAGCAAAAATTAGTGGAAAATTTTATGAAATTTATAAAAGCTTGATCTCGGAAATACCGCCTTTTCCAGGTCAAATTTAATCAAGTACAGAGGATTGGCTAAAATTATTTCTTCAAGTGTATCATGAAGCCGACGTTACCCCTTACATACATGCCTTTGTCAATCATCTACATGTATTCTATGGCTCAAATATAAATGTTAATTATCTCAATCAACAAGGCTTTGAAAAATAAAACGATGTAACTTCGTCGGCGTATTTTAGAGGTTCTGACAAAAGAAAATCTTGTTTAAAACAAATATTAGCAAAACAGTGCCGCCTTTCTTATTTTCTAGATAAAATATATATTTTTTTTTTACAGGGATAAAATAATTCTTTTTATTTTTATTCTTAGTTTATTCTAGTTTTATTTAATTTAAATAAAATATTAAAGAATATTATGTTAAAAATTATAATTCTCTTTTAAATCGCAATATTTTTTATCCAATAGAAAAATTTCTCGAAAATAAAAAATGTCCATAAAAATTTGATATGTCTTTAAAAGCTCTTTTATTTTCAATTAAAATATAAAACTTATTAGAAATAAGTGACCTTCCTTTTAATTTATTTTTTAGATTAAAATTACCAAAAAATTAGGATATGCCTGCATCAACCCAAAAAATGAATTCTGTT
>JAESIW010000068.1:4539-15088 GCA_016802295.1 Brachionus rotundiformis
AATTTATTTAATAACAAAAAAAAAACTTGTCATAAACTTTTGGGACTGACTGTATAAGAAATAATTCAAGAAGATAATATGGTTATTAATGGTGATGTTGAGAATCTTGTAGTTGAACCTATTTTACAAGAAATCAACTGTAATTTACCAACTAAACGCGGTAGAGATCGAACGCCTAAAAAAAGAAGCTGAAAAAAATTAATTATTTTGATTGACTGATTATTTTTTTACTTTAATGATTTGAGCAACGAATTTATAAACTGTATTAAATCAAGGCTTGAAGATGTTTTTACAGAGCCACTTTTTGCTATCGCTTTCATGGTTGATCCTAATTTTGGAAAAACTTGGATAAAGCCTGAAGATAAATAATGCTGAATTAACAAGTTGAAGGAAATGTTAGAAGAAATTGATGAAAATGAAAGCCTAAAAGAAATTTCTAAATCAAAAAGAAAAAATAATTCCCATCAATATTCAACCATTTCCAGACTCGCAAAAAAAATTTTAGGAGTTCCGGCAATCAGCGCTTCTATTGAAAGACTATTTTGCAGGACTGGATTTATATTTCGTCAACACAGAAGACAGATGACAAATACTTTGGCTGAAAATTTATTTTTTTTGAAAGAAAATGAAACCTGTTACACTTAGAGTCTGGCCACTACTTTAAGTGTAGTAAAAGATAACGAATTCGTTTTTATAATATTTATTGAATAAAATAAGAGTGAATCAAAGGAACTGAACTTATAAGAATAAGTTACTTCAATTTATAGTGAAGTTCTTTATGCTAGAATAAAAATGAATTTAAATAAAAACTAGGAAGTAAAACTTAAACATTCTAAATCAAATATATATTTATTATTATATTATTAATTGACTGTTGCAATAACCATTATAAACCGATGATTGATTGCGCATCATTAATAAATGTTGATCAATATTTATGTAATTCATAAATAAATATAGAATTTAATTATACCATGGAGAATTGGTGATGTACCGTAACATATCCCCACCGTGAAAATTGTTATTCGTCCTCGAATGAACAAAATTAAAATTACATTTCTATCTGATTAATTCTTTTGTGACTGAATCCAAACTATCATTTTTGATTTTTTGGATTTTATTCTTATCGTTTAATGAATTTTCCTCAACTTCTGATTGAGCTTGATCGACATTGCTTAGTATAGTTGTTAAACTTAAGTTTTTTTATTTTTTCTTCTAGTTGATAATAATTATTTTTTTTATATTAAGTATATTTGTTATTTACGTTGTGCTTATAGTTGTAAAACGCAAGAAAAGAAAAAGTAATATTTTTGTATCTACAATTTTCGATATTGCATTAAGATTTTCCTCTTCTGTTATTAACGAAAATTCTTCATGCATTTCATTATCAACTGAATCTTGATAAAAAGGTGAAACATCTATATTTTTTAAAATAATAGGGTTATGATGTGCATCAAAATTTTTTATTTTATTCGCTAAGTAATCGATATTATGATAGTTTATATTTTCATTTGATTTTATAGTTGATTTTTCTTTATTTCTTATTATACTAATTCCAGAGTTTCGTATTTTTAGAATTTGATAAAGCGTACTGCATTTAACCAATTTAGTCGATTTAGTTATTATCCCATCTGAATTCAAATAACCATTGTAGGACTTGTTATTCGCAAAAAAAAATACTGGTTGATTATCATAACAATATTCATTGTTTTTGTACGTAACGTTGTTTTTTAGGACAATGTTAATAAAATCTATTGGTACACAATCTGCTAAATAAATTGTTTTCATACTTACATAAAATGTAATAGAGTCCCCGTTGCTTGTATAATGAGTGATATATTCATCTTTCAAGAGAGAGTATAGTTTCAATAACTCTTTGAATATTAAACATTCATTATATAAAATCATGTTTATTTTTTCGGCTTCTTCGAAGGAATTAAAATCAATGTTTGATAATAAGAGGTCTTTTAAAACTTCAATATTTGAATTTTCTTTTGGTTTTTGTACAGTTTCTTCATTAGTTTCTATTCCTATATATGTACCTTCCATTGTGCTCATTAAATTTAAACCACAATGATTTTCAATTTTATCCACTTGAAAAACTAACTTTGATTCGCTAATTAAAACGTCACTATTAATTTTCAAAGCAAATTTTTCATAACTTATAGTAAATAAAGGGCATTCATGAATAATTAATTTGTCCCAAATAATTATTGAATTTTCTAAGCAGCATTTAAGGTCTGTAACTTTACAATTACTATTAAATAATGTATCATTCTTATATTTAGCTGATATAAGTTTTGGTGTAATTTTACAGGAATAACTTGTTATTGTAAGGTCTTGGAACCATGAATATCTTGTTTCCGGAATTTTCGAGAACCTACAGTGTTTTCCAACGCAAATCATGTTGTTTTCGTTGCATTTTTTTGAGAGCACCATAATTTTGCATTCATTTTCATTAAGGGCTATACTTACTGTTCTAAGTGATTCATATTTTTGCCCGAAGAATGACATTGATGTTTTTAAAACATGTTTTTTCTTTTCACACTGGTAACCATTACCATAGACTTGATTCGATAGTTTTCCAAAAATGTAAAACTTTTGGAAATTTAATTTTCCTATGATTTTCGATTCATGGGTTTTTAAATAGGCTTTTAAAATGTGTGAAGTATTTTTTGGTTTTTTGCTACAAAGATTGTATTTATCGATTATTTTTGAATGAATTGAATGAGAACACACTTTAAATTTTTCGTTTATCTTAACAAATTTAATAGTATTATTTGTTCCATTTATTTCTGCCATAGTACTAACAACAAGAAAAATTGTTATCGTGTATAAAATGTAATAAAAATTTTGGTTTAAATAGGCACATCTAGCTGAATTTCTCGTTTGCCTACAAGTTTCATTTTCAATTTTGCGTTTGTACTCGTTTACTAATTTAAAATTGTTGAAATATTTTTCAGGTATCCACGTCGATTCTGACTTTGGCAAGTCTCTCCATTTAACTAAATAAAAAGTATTTCTATTTGTGATCTTGTGTTTTAATATTTGCTCGATTTCAGCACTTTCAGCTGGTAATGTTGAATCATCAATTACCAGCTTTAATTTATGTCTTGGGAACGAGTCTTTTAGTATCTCACCCAAGGAATTGCTTAATATATAATTTCCTCTTTTAGTGTAACTGTTTACTTTGTAAGGACCTTTAAAGCGAGGTTCAAGTTTTGTAAGAAGTCCTTCGCATCTAATAAAAACAGTTGATGCTAGTGGAATTCTTTCGTTAGTAACATTATTATCACTATCCTGAATTATTTTTTGTTTTACTTGACTTATTTTAATATTTTTTGCTGCTTTGGGATGCCCATTTTCAATCATATTTTTAATTTCTTCAGATCTCTTCAATATTGCTTCACTATCATCTTTTTCTTCTTTCCAATTAATAAAAGGAATCATTTTTCGTCCAAATAAAAGTTCGTATGGAGAAAATCCTGTACTCGCATGGATTCTCGATCGATATGCCATTAAGACATAGGGTAAGTAAACATGCCATTTGTTTGTGTTGGATTCAGCGTGTTTTCTTAGGGCTTCGATTAATGTTTGATTGAATCTTTCTGTGATACCATTTGTTCTAGGATTATATGCAGAAGTGGTAATATGATTAAAACCAATGTTTTTGCTTAATTCGTCCATGATTTGATTGCAAAATTCTTTTCCTTGATCGGAAAGGAGCTCTTCAAAAGGTCCAAATAAGCTGATATATTCAAAGAGGACTGTAGCGATTTCACTCGCATTTTTTGAGCGTATTGGTTTAGCATAAGGGTATTTTGTAAGAAATTCAACAATTACCATTATTCCAACGTATCCTTCATCTGATTCGCTAATACCTAGAACCAAATCAACACAGACTCTTTTGAAAGCATTGCTTACATCCGTTGCTAGAGCAGGATGGAAATATTTTATTGCTTTACCATTTCTTTGACAAGTTGAACACTTCATTACAATTTTCTTGATATCAACAATCATCTTATACCAAAAATAATTGTCTTTTAATCGATTGTATGTTGACTCTGTTCTAAAATGACCGAAGTTATGAGCTTTTAAAACAATTTCTTCCCTATCGTTTTGTCTAGGAATTTCAAGGAGCTTATTTTGTTTAAGAATATAGAGCTTATTATTTTCGAATTTATATTGTTTTGCAATATTTTTAAGTTGTCGTTCTTCTTTGTTTGATATGTTATTTGGGACTTTGCCAAACTGGATAAGATATAACAGATCTGGGTTATCCCAAATGTCGTTTACACGTTTTTTATCAATAATAACTGAATCCAAATTTATAATAAAATTTATTACTGGCCTACTTAATGCATCGGCATTACAGTGTTGTGATCCTTTTCTATGTATTACGTTGAAATCAAAATCTTGAAGTAGCAAAATCCATCTGGTTAATTTTGCTGAAGGATCACGAATTGATTTTAACCAAACTAATGCCCAATGATCAACCACAAGCAAGAATTTCGTTCCATGCAAATAATTTCTGAATTCTTTCAGACCAAAAATAATGCTTAAACATTCTTTTTCGGTAATTGTTAGATTTGATTCCGATTTAGAAAGTAATCTTGATGCAAATGAAACAATGTATTCCTTTCCATCTACATCTTTCTGTGTAAGAACAGCCCCTAAAGCGAAACCAGATGCATCAACATACAAAACAGAAGGTTGTTGAGGGTCAAATATTCTAAGTATCGGGTAAGAACATAATTTGATTTTTAAGCTTTCAAATGCTTCTTCGCATTCTTTGTCCCATTCAAATTTAACATTTTTTGAGCAAAGCTTAAACAATGGCTGTGCAATGGTCGAGAAATTTTTTACGAAACGTCTATATTGGTTGCACATTCCTAGGAAACTTTGAAGCTGTTTAAGGTTACTGGGTGATTTCCTATTTTTTATTGCTTCTATTTTTTGAGGATCCATTTTAATCATATTGTGGGAGACTATATGTCCAAAAACTTTGATTTCTTTGGCAAACCAGCAACATTTGTCAGGATTTAATTTTAAATTAGCTTCTTTTAGTTTGTTAAAAACTTGCTTCACATGATCAACGTGCATATCAAAAGTTTTTGAATGAATTGTAATATCATCTATGTAGATTATTCGTCTTTAGAAGGGCTTTCATCACTTTTTGATCCAATCTGTTCTGAAATATTTACTAATTTATAGAAATCTTTGTTTAAGCTGTAAAGTTGATCTTCTCTATTAGTATTATCAATGTCTTTAAATTTTACTTGTTTGATCATATTTTCTGTCTTCAATGACTTAATTTCGATGTCTTTTGCTTCCATTTCAACTGATAAAGAATACAATTTTGATTTTAGATATTCTAGCTCTTCATCCTTGTCTTCATCTGTTTCAATTTGTTCTTTGGACTTTAAATCTTTGATTTTCAAAACGAGACTTAATTTTAACTCTTCTACATTTTTTTCTCTGACTTCAATATCATATTTGCTTTTTGCAATTGCAAATGCAGATTCCAAGGTCTCCTTATAGATTTTTGTTAGTTTGTCCAATTTAAAAGCTAATGATTTTGCTTTCATATGATGCATATTTTTAATTTGTTCCCAGCTTTTGGAAGTATCTTCTTCGGTTTTCATTTCTTTATCCATATCCAAATCGTACATTCGATGCTAGCATATGTTACACTTAGAGTCTGGCCACTACTTTAAGTGTAGTACAAGATAACGAATTCGTTTTTATAATATTTATTGAATAAAATAAGAGTGAATCAAAGGAACTGAACTTATAAGAATAAGTTACTTCAATTTATTGTGAAGTTCTTTATGCTAAAACTTAAACATTCTAAATCAAATATATATTTATTATTATATTATTAATTGACTGTTGCAATAACCATTATAAACAGATGATTGATTGCGCATCATTAATAAATGTTGATCAATATTTATGTAATCCATAAATAAATATAGAATTTAATTATACCATGGAGAATTGGTGATGTACCGTAACATAGATGCAGCTTCGCTGCGAAAATGGTGCTCGCCTTTGGCTCGCAAATGTTTCCGGCAATTATATAGGCGAAGGAAAGCTCGGCTTCAACCTACTTGTCCTTTAATCTTTTATCATATAATTGAATGATAATACAGTATTCGGCTACGCCTCCCTCGCTATTAGCTCTTCTTACCCCTACAATTTGATTTAAACAAATATTTAATGACAATTTTAACTATCGACCGGTCCACTTATATTTCGTGAAGGATATAATTAAATCAGTTAAACTCAGGTCCTTTGAATATCGAATTATTTATAATTTTTCACCGCTAAAAAGCGATTTTTCATAGATTATTTAAAATAGATAAACTAAAGTCTGCTTAAAATTGGTTTCAATTATCAGGTCTCATCAAGTGGAATCGATTGATACCCTTTTTGTCAAGTTTCAGAGAATATTTGGCCTAGCTAGGATACTCAAAAGTCGCAATTCCTAAATATTTAGACTATGGCAGCTCACAGCCACTGTTTTTCATTTCCTAATATTCTACGAAGCATATATTTAGAAAGATCTCATTGAGATGAATCTATTAATACAAATTTATAACTCTTAAGTTCAAAGAGAATTAAAGCTTGCAAAAGAAGCCGTTCCTCAAAAATACCAACTTTGGGACCTCATAGGGTGTGTCAATCAAGTCCGATTTTTCTACCAAGCATAGATTCAGATAGATTCATCCCTCTTCGTTTTTTGACTATGTTTCTTTCTTTGATTTAAGATTTAGGCGGTTGATGGAGCAGTTTTCGATAAGCTTGTCAATATTTTTTATAAATCGTCGTCCTCTCTGCCGTGGACAAAGATGTCGTCCCAAAGGTTACGGACCCCTTTGAGACCCACTGATTAAATACCGGAGCCGTTGGCCTCTACTACCAATTATTCTGGTGTCATAGTTACACGGTGTTCTCGAATTATAGCAGTGTTTGAGAGGTTGTCTAGTGTCAGTCGTCACAACTCGAAATACATCCACTGTTGCCCTTGAAAACGCTTACTGTGCTTATCGCCGACCTATTACCCAAAACCAAATTAGTTTGAAATTCTCCAAGAATCTCAAAAGGCGATTTTGAGTTAAAGTCCTAAAATGGGGCTTTGCTGCTTCGTAGCACTGGTCGAGGTATCAAACTTAAGTAGCTGACCTCGTCGATAATTGTCGTCGACGCTCTTGTGTCTGCGCAAATGGTTAGTTCAGTGGACCCTAATCGGATAAAGTTGCTACAGGTCTTTTCTTCAGCAGAGCATCTAACTCGGTTGACCTGGCCACACTTTGAGCAAACAGAACCGCTCGGAGCCTCATTCCAGCTTTGAGACTGTCCACTTGTCTTTCCTGAATTAGCTGCAGTCTGCTTATTCTCATCGCGACTGCAATAACTCGAAGGACGTGAATGGGAAGAGTTGTCATAATTTTGGCGTCTGAAGCCAGACTGAGCCGAATTCTGGTGTTGACGTCTGGGTTCTTGCAACTCTGGATGACTTGAAGAGAGATCTGGCTATCAATTGCCGTCTGATCTCCGAACTCGCATTGCGCCGCGGCAATACGAAGACGTTGGATGAATTGAGCGATCTGCTCTCCTTTTAGTTAAGACATCTGGCGAAATGTGACTGTCGAAAAAATAATGTTTTTTTTAGGGCCAAAGAAATTGTCGAGAAGATTCTTGGCGTCCTTCTACGTTTTTGTCGCAGCCGTCTTATTGGTCTCGTAGACCTCCTCGACTCTTGGACCTGATACGGAGAGAATGGCTGCAATTTCGACTGCGTTTGACTTTTCGCTCAGTTGGACGCTGACGGGCCAAGTGTTGAACCTTCTTAGCCAAGCGGTCCAATTTTGACCATAATTGCTGGTTTTGTCTGGTTCATAGTCGAATCCGGGTGGTGGCGAAATTAGGCTTGCCATAATGCACTAGTCTAGCTTGCTTTTTTCCTCGTCGCCAATTTAATATTTAAGGAATTAAATAATTTTTTTTTGTGGCGTTGGAAACGGCTTTCTAATTTATTGATAAAATAAATAATTAAATAGATAAATAATAAATTATAATAAATTAATTTATTTATTATTAATGGCTATGAAAACAAGAAGGAAACTAAATTGAAATGAAATGAGAGACGCTTTACAAGTTAGATGAAAAGCTAAAAGAAGATGTTTGTAATGACTAAGCAAGTAAGTAAAAGAAGCAGTTGATAAATAATAAATTATTACATATGGAGTTTTTTAAGTGAATTGAGTGACAGAAAAAAAATTTAATTTATTATAATTTATTACAATCAACCAAAAGACAGAAAATAGAATAACCAATAAAAATTTAGGCAAGCACTTATTTGGATTTTTGTAAGAATAAGATAAAATAGAATAAACTATCCTTTTAATTTTTAAAGGTGGTTAATTGATCAGTAGAATAAAAGCGGTATTTAACTAATGAAAATCCCAACTTTAAAAGGCGGCAATTAACTAAAATATTAATAGTCATCAATCCTCATTCTTCGATTTGAAACTTGATCCAAAGTTTTTTCCCGCTTATTTGTCGCTTTAAAATATTTTGAAGACGTCTCATAATTTAATTTTTCTATGCCTTAAAAAATTCCTGTTTTTAGTATAAATAAATTGATTGAAACCATATTTTATATTTTTGTTTATTTATTTATTTAAATTAACCTCCTGTAAGGAGAAGTAAAAAATAAAAGATTAAAATTAAATAAGTTAACATAATTATCACATCGTAACTAAACATCCAATCAATAAAGGTCAATCAAATAAATCTGAAACATAATAACATAAATTCAGTTTTCAAAACTGTCACTGAAAAACTCCATATGTAAAAAGGACAAAATGTAAATCAACATAAAATAAGGAAATTCTTGGATACTACACAGGAATTGTGTAAACCACCTACTTGCAACACAAAAAGGCTCTTCAAAAGGCCTACCAGTTAGAAGAAGCTTTTAGAAGATGTAATCCTCTGGACGAAATTAAAAGATATCCAAGCATTGCCAAGGACGCTCACATAGAACCAACCAATTCAAAGAAACAGAATACAAGAGAAAATTCGAATCAACATAAATCACTTGAAGGCGAGTGCTTGAGCAATGAACAAAATGTCATCTATACAATTGATACAGGTGCAGACGTCACAGTTGTAAGTGAACAACAAAACCAAAACCCTTTACCAATAGAACTAATTAAGAATGTTATAGCAAGTTCTGGTGGTAGGAGTTTAGATATATTAGGTCAAACATACTCTCAAATAAAATTGGCGATTATGCCATTTTTACGTTTTTGATTGTTGTCAAGAATTTAGTTGTTGATTGTTTACTCGGCATGGATTTGATCCCTCAATTTCCGTTCTTTAGACAACCTTTACCAATGTATCAAATACAAATTGTATAATGGTCGAGTTCCAATGATTCAACAAGGTCTTGTAAATGGTGATCCCGATGTTGATGCCATTTTTCGACTTACCAGAAAGTATTATGAAAAAAATTTAAACATAAAATTTGATCAATATGCACCATCATTGGTTCTAAATCGAAACCAGTATGCACCAATTAATTCTCAAAATACATTATAAAATTAAATTTGTATGTCAATTTTGCTCTAAATCCTATGTTTCCAGAGCTTGGTTTAATAAACATTTGATAATCTGTAATAAATAAGATAGAATAACTAAATCATCGGAGAATAATTCTTTTATTTCTGCAGATCTTTTACCTAAAGTTTTTAATTTTAGTGAAGATTTTTTCTCCAAAAAACTTCATATCCCTTCATTTCCAAATTATTTAAATGACTTGAAAGATTTCTGCTCATGCTTAAATAGTAGTTTAAATATCTTACATTTGAATGTAAATTCGCTGTTTCTTAAAAAGGATGAGGTTTTAGAAATTGTTTCGCTTAACATCTTCGATGTTATTTCTTTAAATGAAACAAAATTAGATGATTCTATCCCCTTCTCTTTTTTTCATAGTCCAGATTACTTATTAAAGCGTAAAGATAGGAATAGGGATGGTGGTGGTTTACTTGTTCTTGTTAAGAAGAATTTAAAAATTCGAAATTGCAACTTCTTTGATATATTCGAAGCTATTTCATTAGAATTGCAATGTTAAAGTGAAAATATTAACTTTCTTTTCAGTTATAAGCCACCCTCAACTGATAATTTACTCTTTATTAATTTCTTAGAACAGTTTATATTAACAAATGGTACTAATAATAAGCTTGTTCTTGTTGGTGATTTAAATATGGATCATTTAAATGGTGATATTAGGCTTAGAGAATTTCTAAAAAACTACTCCCTAAAAACAATTCCAAATCAACCAACAAGGATAGGTATAAATAATATTTCAAATGATAAATATGTTAAGTTAAGTCATATAGATCATATTATACATCAGGAAAATTTTGATTCTATCTCTTCCATAGTAGGTTGTCCTTTCAGTGATCACGAATTCCTTTTAGGCTCTTTTCCAGTATTAAAATCTGTGAAGAAAAATAGCTTAAAATCTTTTCGTTTG
>JAESIW010000202.1:0-10635 GCA_016802295.1 Brachionus rotundiformis
ATGTTTACAAAATCCAACAAAACCAATTTTATTTATCATTCATTTGATCCCGAATTAGCAGAATTCGATCTTAATGATTATTTTATTTCAGCGCCAGAAGTTGGTCAGAATAAAATAAATCAAGGCTATGATTTTTATGTGATAAGATTCTCGGATGAGGAGTTGATGAAAAATTGCCAAATTTTTTTAGTATTTTCAAAGTAAGACAAATAATTAATTTAAAAAAAAATATTCTAATAAAAAAAAAAAGTTCTTTTAGTAATGAACAAAAAATATTGATTTCTCTATCTGATATGCGCATAAAATTTGCTGCACAATCAGATTTTATTAAAGTAAAACGTTGTCTAATGAGTCAAGATGACACTAGAATTGGAAAAATAAAATTTGGCGATGAGTTAAAAATTGAATTTTTTAAAAAAGTAGAATCTTCAATATCTAAAAAAAATTTAAATAAAATTAAAATTTTACCAAGGCTGATGCCTATGAGTCAATTATTGTTACTCTAAATGGAGTGAATATGCTCGAAATTGAGTATAGGTCTCTGAATTTGGTTCCAATGATTGGTCATGAACAAACATACGATTTTTCAAAAATTGTAGATTACAGCAATACAGCTGAGAATATCTTCAGCAAAACTAATCTTTCGTTCCTAATTCATCATCGACTAGAGGCCAGAGACCGGAAAAATATTCATTTGATTGCGCCAGCAACTATAGGTAATTTTGTCACAAGTTTTTTTTAAGTGCCTAATTTTGACCAAAGTTGACGTAAATGGCAGTTCAATTTTTATTCATTTTGATGGATGGAGTGACAACTTTAACTACTGGGCTGATATTAGTGATCTTGATTTTAGACCAGTTGGATGGAGTGAATATCGTAAGAGAACGGAACGCATTGAATCAAAATTCCAAGACGAATATGCCAATGTTAAATTTGATCCTCCCAGAGGTTTGATTCCTTATTTATTAGGAAATAATTAAGTATTCTATTCTCTAAGATTATTTCGCTAAGTATTCAAAAAGGTTTGATTGGGAAGAATATTTAACAGAAAATTGTTTGAAAGCAGTTCCGTTTGATTTGTTTAACCAAGTAATTTTAATTTTAAATACTTAAGAAATGTATAAAATTTACACACTTTGGTACTTGTGCTCCAAGAATTCTAATTTACATGAAAAAAACTTTTTAATTGAAAATCAATTAAATTAATAATAACCAAGATCAATTTATAAATTGATATTACGTATTGATTTCAAATAATACAGTATGTCACAAAAAGTTAGAATCAAGTTTTTTTTCGTTGGATTGTCTTTATTATGATTATTTTGGTCATAAAAATAAAAAAATCCAGCTTTTTATTTATTTTTTTATTCAAATATTAGGAAAAGGCCCTAAATTTCTACTTCACCAAAATGAATCACCAAAAAAAATAACAAAAAATTAACCAAACCAATATATTTTTCACCAAAAAAAATATTTATTTCAACCAAAATAATAGTTTTTTTGGTGATAATACAAATATAGAATACAAATCAAATAATTACTGAACTATCAAGGCCTATTTTGTCTTTGCAGGTCTTCCAGGTTTTCTTTTTTTATCGATAGGAATATTTTTCGCTGATAATGGTATTTCACATCCAGAAATATTTAGAATTGTGGATATACCAATCAAGTGCTTGCAAATGTTATTCTTGATGTACCATCTTCATCATCACTAGTATCTTAATAAAGAATTACGTTTTCACTTGATGACGATATTGTGTTATTTTGAATTACTGCTGTTGTCATCATATCGATTGAGTTTCAATTGATTTTTTAAGGATTTAAGTAAAATAACGGTAAAATAACATTTTGAAAAATACTATTTATAATATTTTTGGAGATTAAAAAATTGAACTGGTCAAGTATAAACTAATTTGGTTTAGAAACCAGTTATTTTGAACTGGTGGTTTGATTTGCACAGGTAATTGTGATTTTTTGGTGTCAATTAAGAATAAATTTGCGGCAAAATACACGAATTAGGTGTCAAATTTTGGTAATCGAGTTTCGTCTTAGATAATATTTTTTTGGTGAATAAAGAAATTACCATTGGTGAACGATAATTGTATGCCATAGGAAAAAACACAAATGAAAGGATTAGTAGAAAAAAATCCAGACAAAAAAAAATTAAAATAAAAATTCCTTTTTTTTACTTAACAAACTAAAAAATGACACAAAAAGTTAGAATGAAAAATATCTTAAGCTTTAAAATGACCACCTTTTGCTTTTATACGAGCGTCGATCCGTTTTTTCATTGAAGAAATCAAATTGTTACAGATTTAATTCAGAATTTTCAACCTTTCATCATGGAACACTTGTTTCAAAATGGTCGACTGAAGTTATCCTATAATTCAGCAATTTTTCAATATATGACCATAAATTTTCAATTGGATTGAGATCAGGCAATCTTGGACACCATTGGAGAACATTTAAATCATGATCCTTTAACCGGTTTTTTACTGAGTTTGCAGTAAGTGCAGTTGCGCCGTCCTGTTGGAAAATCCTCTCTTGATCAGGATCGATTAAAAGGTTTGCGGATGGGATTTAGTGGTTTTAATTTTTTGTGCTAATTTATTTTTCTCTAAAAGATAGTTACATTTTTTTGGATTTAATTAATGAGCAATTTTTATTAGCTTGATTCAAAAAAAATCAAATAAGCTTTAATTAGATACCTAAGTTTGATTCTAACTTTCTGTAAACCAAATTAGATTCTGTGATTTAAAAGATGTTATTTGACCAAATATAGGCCTATTCATTTAAATGAATGTAACGAACAAAAAGGTTTAAGGATTTTAGATATTGCCAAATTTTCTTATAGTATCATAAGCATTGGCATCCTGAGGCTCAAACGAAGATTGCTGGATAATTCTTCTAAAAGCATTTGAAATTATTTATATTTAATAGATTTTCCATAAATATTGTTTAAGATTAGCATAAGCCTAAATTGAATATTTATGGTTTTTAGTGATACTTTTGGTAATATCAGCATATTAAACATCAAGTGGTTAGATTAAATATTTAATAATTATATATTATATTCATTCATATTAAGGAATTTACTAAAAATTTGTTGATAAATTAAGAAAAATTAAATTAAAAAAAATTTTTTGTTAAGGGACAGAAAAATGGAATGAACTTATCTGATTTTAAAGGGGACAAAAATTTACTTTTTCACAACTCTTGTTCTGAAATTCCGAGTCTATCAATTAAATTAGTCGATTTGAATAATTTTTTAATGCAAAAAGCGATTACAATAATGGAAAACAATGTTAAAATGACTTATAACCAAACAAGTTCTCCAATTAGAGGAATACTGGTACTCCCAAAGAATTTTAATGATCTTGGTTGCTTAAAAAATAGGCTTCAAATCGAAGATCTTAATCTACACATGTGTTGTATGACAAGGCTAAATGAAGAGTTGAATGTGTATTCACATTTTTTGAATTCAGGAGGTATTCCCATTAAAAATCAACCTTTGGATCTTAATGAATTGATTGTTATATATTTATCTACATATTTGGTTTTACATTCAAAGGTAAGATATTTTCTTCCATATAACACTCATTTTGAAGGCTGCTGTTTTCCCTAATGACAAATAATCAATATAATAAATTTAAAAATTGTTTAATTATATTTCAAAAAAAAGTATTTTCATTAACCAAAAGATTTAATACTGTTTAATTATAGAAAATTATAAATTAAAAATTAAATTATTGTTCTATACCAAATAGACTTACATTTTGACTCTAGCTCTTCCTCTCTGGTAATTAGATGCATCATTTTATAAGTTCTTGTAAGAATGTTAGATAATTAATAATTTTTGTGAAAACCTTTTGACCAAGATTACAAATAATAATATGAAATTTTATGAACAATTTAAAGAATTTAAACTTTTAATTTAATGGCTTTTTTTGAAAATATAGTTTTAAGGGGTTTTGTTATTTTAATGATTCTCGTTTAAACAATTTCACTGCTCACCAAATCACAAAAAAAATATATTTTATCAATATTTTAATGCCATATTATTTATGTTTTAATTTTATTTAATTATTTTTGAAATTAAATGATTCAAATTTAAAAATGAATTTTCAAGTTGAGGATTTTTAACTTTTTTGACCAAAATTGGCTTAATCAGAAATAAAAAAGTCAGCCAAGCATAGAAAAAGCTCCATCAACGGTAACCATGTCATTCTTTTCTGATCTTGTAGTTCTTATGAAACTTTTAAATAAATTTTTAATCAGTTGGATAAAAACTGGATAAAAGACGTTGGTAACTAATAAGCTAGCTTAGAAAATTAAAAAAAAAAGTTTTTTAGTCGATTTAGTTTTACATTATTTATCACAATAAGTCCATTTATCTAAATTTTTTATGCTTGAAATTTCGGACAAGTATTTTATATATCTATTATATAAATTAAATAAACTAATTTTGTCTTTAATCTTTATTGACTAAATTCTGAGATACCTTTTATAAGAATTTCAGCTATCTTTGGTTTTAATTCTTTAAAAAAAATTTTGCAACCATCAAATCTAAATTTATCAAATATTAAAATGAATAAATCTTTTTAAGTTTCAAACAATGATACCAAATGAGTCCATATTATTCGAGAATCCAGATCAAAGTCTTGACGAATTCCAAGTAACAGCTAAAATTAGAGAATATCTAAGAAATATTTTCGAGTACCTCACTTTATTTATTAGTAAAAATCAATTGTTAAATCAAAATATTGACTTTAATCTGAAAAAATATTTGGATCTAATACCAGAAGTAAAACAAAGCTCAAAAATTTACAGCTTTCAAAAGAGTCCAGGTCTTTTGGGTCGGTGCTACTTTTGCTATTTGGCAGACCACAAGTACAACAAGTCAAATGACCGCTCTTTTTCATTAAAGAAAAAATTAAATGAATACTCCAAATTTTGCTTGCGCTTTGGCATCATTGGATACCACAAAGATTTTCGCTTAGATGTCAATTTTGCCTCGAGATACCGCAACGTTGTTGGATTAGTCCTGATAAACGTTTCCCTTGAGATCAATGATCCGAATGTTTTCAAGCATTTTGATAATTTGGTTCATCTAAAATTGTGGTACAACTTTTTAAAACAATTACCTTTACCACTTTTAGAAATGGACAAGCTGAAAATTCTTCTTTACCAGAACCAAGTAGATGCCAAAGATTTAAACTTTAAAAAAATGCTCAGCCTCGAAATGTTAGAGATTGAAAATATAGAAATTACTGATCCGACCATGATGGTCGAATTGCCAGATAGAACTGAGACAATAAGAATTTCTCGTTCTTGTTTTGGTCACTTTTTTCTGAAATTAAAGCCTGAAAGTATGATCAATTTAAAACTGAGCGGTATACCACTATTTGATATGGACAAATATGGTAAAAATAATTCATTAATTAGCAAGGAAAATTTTATCAAAGAAATTGCCAAATCAAAATTTTTAAGTTTAGAATTTATTGAAAATCTATTCAACCATTTCGACTCTAATTCAAACGGATATTTGGAATCGGAAGAAATAACAAAAATAAATGCTTTTATTTTTAAAAAATTTTTGCGCATGGGTCCCCATTTTCCAGAGATAATATTTCAAATGGAAAATTTAGAAACATTGGATTTGAGTTTCCAATCAATTACTCAAATTCCAGATGAAATTGAAAATTTAAAAAAATTGAATACCTTAATATTGAGTTATTGTATATTGCTTGAGAATATAAGTCCCAAGTTAGCCAATTTACCATTAAAAAAGCTTGATTTGAACAATTGTCTTAGTTTGACTACTCCGCCACCGGAAATTGTAAGAAGAGGCATGGACTCAGTCTTATCATATCTTAATCGTATGAATTCTGGCTATGTTGAACTCAAGAGGACAAAATTGATGCTGGTCGGTCTAGGACAAGCTGGAAAAACAACACTTTTGAACGTTTTGAAAGGAAATGAAGATCAATTTTATGAGACTGAAGTAACCGATGGTATTAACATAAATGATTGGCAGTTAAATTTGGAAGATGGATCCACCTTAACCTATTCAATGTGGGATTTTGCAGGCCAAAGTGTCTATTACAACACCCATCAGTTTTTTTTGAGTTCAAGAGGCGTTTATTTGTTAGTCTGGAATGTCAGATTGGGAAGTGAATATGCTGGTTTAGAATTTTGGCTAAGTAGCATTACTTGCCATGCTCCTGGAGCTCCTATTTTTGTAGTCGGAACTCACATAGACCAGGTAATATAAATGTTTTGAATAGTTTTTTTTATAAATTTTTAATTTAATAACTAAAAAGTAAAACATGTATTGAACCTTCTGAGTGAGTGAGGCACTTTTATTGTGATAGTTAAATTGAAGCTACTAAAGAGAGTTATCTAATTTTTCTGTAGATTAATTATGCTTCTTTATTTACAGGCTAGTGATCAGCTATTTGCTTTTTAATTATAAGATGAAGATAGAGATGCTAGCACAATTTCAGGATTAATCATCAGACTAGTGCTGTTCTTAATACTTCTTTTATTTAATTATCATAGAATACTTTAGAAATCAAAATTTTTTTTCAGTAAATTATTTGAAAAAGTAAAATATTGAAATATTTAAATTTAAATTTAAATTTTTGAGTTTATTACAAAATCTGTTAAAATCAAATTAATATTATTAAATATTGTTTTAAACTTCAATATTGATCTGTTAACCACAAAACAATTTATGTAAGTTCTATCAGATTCTCACTATTCCTTAAATTAAATTTATTTTATTAAATCAATTATTATTTTATTAGAAGCATTCTTCTAAAATTTAACTTAAAGATTTTCAGATGAGTTATGAAAAAAGAGAGTCATATTATTAGATAATATTCTTCCCGGTATTCTATGCTGAAAAGCTTTTAAACCATACTTTTCAAAAAAAATTTTCTTTTTATTTTATTGATTAATTTTCAAAGAATTTTCTAAATTATGCTTCTTTTTTACACTGGTCGTGGTGATGTTTTTTAATTAAATTAAAAAAGTAAGATAAAAATGTTAAGATTAATGTATAAAAAAAGATATGAATTTAACATCGATTTAAGATTGACCATGAATTTGAAACAGCAAGTACCGTATTCCTTGGCAAATTAGTGTACCCCTAAGACCCCTTTTTAAAAGCTAATCAAAAATGGCTTAGTTCTATCTATGTTGCTTTCTAGTAAAGCATACTTAGATTTTTATAAAATATTAATTTGAAGAAAATTTTCTACCATCTAAGGGCTTAAATTCTTCAATAAAGATACGATTTTGGGGGCACTTATTTGCAAGGGTTTACGGAACCGGACAAATATTCATAAATACCTGAAATTTTATTTAAAATTTTTAATTGATATTTTTAAATTGTAAAGCTTTTTCAATATACAATTTTCGAAAATGGCAAAAATTAAATTTACCATAAATGTTTATTTTTATGATATTTTCCACATTTCTTTTCAAGAAAGACCATTTTATTTACAGAAAACTGTAAGAATCTTTTGTTATATTCAATTTAAAAAGGCCATCTCTAAATCAAAATTAATATTTTAAAATAAATTATGTCTTGATTCAGGTATCAAAATATACTCTTGACCAAGAAGATTTGCAGTCAAGATACAAAAATATTGTGGGCTTCTTTTTTGTCTCAAATTACACCGAAGATGGTATACCAGAACTTAAACAAAAATTAATTTCAGTAACACTGCAAGAAAAATATATTGGTGAAAAAATACCGGTGGGTTTTTGTGTTTAAATAATTTAAAAATGAGTATTTGTTTTTAAATGAAGGAAGCTTGGCTAAATTTTGAAAAAAGCATTAAAGCTAGATCGCAAAACCAGCCGATAATTTCTACAAAAAAAGCTAGGCAACTGGCTGATAAAAGTGGAATTTACGACGAAGAAGAAATTGAACAAGTTGTTAAGTTTTTAAATGATCTTGGCTCATTGCAGTATTTTGAAAATCAAAGTTTAAAAGATAAAATTGTAATTAACCCTCAATGGATAGTGGACGCGTTTGCCAAAATAGTTTCTGTAAAGGAAACATGCATCCAGAATGGAAGATTTACCCACGATAAAATAAAAGAAATATGGAAAGATTATGATGAGAGCTTGCACGAATGGATGCTCAAACTAACCGAAGAGTTTGATCTTACATTCCCAATTAGAGACCAAAATATCAGCATAGTGCCTTGTCTACTACCAGATGCTGAACCTGCACACGATTGGCCCGAGATTGATGCTAATAACCCGGTTAAAATCAAACAATTTAAAATAAAATATACTTTTGATTATCTGCCCATTGGTCTGTTTAATAGAATTCAAGTTAGACTTTTCCAATATGGTGACAATTCATTAATATGGAAGAAAGGTTCCTTGTTAAAGAAAAACTCTCATTTGGCTTTACTTAACCAAACAAAAAATTCCCTATCAATTGAGGTAAAAGTGCAAGGCGTAAAGCCTGAGAATATTGTCTTGGTAATCCATGAGGCGATTGAAACTCTGATTAATGATTCTTTCAATGGACTTAAATATGATTTTAGCTTTCCTTGTCCTGAATGTGTGGACAGTCAATCAAGTGATCCTCACCTATTTAGTTCTGCATTGCTTAAAAGAGCAAATGAAATGAAAGCCCCTTTTTTACAGTGTGTTAAGTATTTCCATGTGGTATCGGTACAGGAAATGATGGCCATCATGCCTGTAGATGACTCAAATAATTTTGATCTCAATCTTGAGTATTCTATTAGGGACTTGAAGAATTTAAAAGAAAATTTTAGGTATGACATTATGTTCTGGTATTGCGAAATAGATACAGATCTTGAATCAACTAAATCTATTAGCCCATTGACTGTTATTAACGCCATCGAGTCTCAAGGCTACTCTATTTGGTATAGTAAAAAGCCATCTGTTGAAAAACTTGACAAGATAACCAGTGTTATAAAGCAGTCCAAGTTGGTAATCTTCGGGGTATCTGACAATTTTGCATTAGATTCAAGATGCGTTCAAATATTTGAATTGTCTAAAAATCTCATCAAAAAAACTTATCTATTGATAGAGTTTGGTCTGTTGGGAGCAAGAACCTGGCTCAAAAATCCTCTATTTGCCTCAGCATGCTCGGACTTTCGGATCATAATGCAAGACCCTAAGCGCTATGCCACAAAAATAGCTGATGCTTTTGAGTCAATTGAGAAAATTGTCCAAGTTGATCCAAAAAAGAAAGAAATGAAAAATCCTGATGTGTTTATCAGTTATTCATGGGCCAATTCTCTTGATGCGGTCAAAAAAGGTAGCAGAGGTACAAAAAAGAGCATTGGCGCTTTGGATCCGAGAAGTTTAGTGAAATTTTTTGCTGATAATGGAATAAACGCATGGCTTGATGTGGACAATTTAGACTCAACAACTCAAATGTTTGGTGAAATTACGAAGGGAATGAACTTGGCCAAAGTTATTGTTGCCTGTGTCTCCGATGAATATGTCGAGTCACAGAATTGTGTATTAGAATTTAGATTTGCGCACATTTCACTCAAGTTGCCGATTATAAAGGCAGTTGTTGGTCTTGGCAACGAATGGAGAAAGAATGAAATTGCGTTTTTGGGCAGCAATTATCCCGAGATTAATTTTCAATACGAAGTCAAAGGTAATTTATTTTTTAATCAATTATATTAATTAATATTATTAATTAAAAATTGGCCATCTTCCTCTCAACTTATAAAAATTAATTTTGATTATATTATATTAATTTAATAATTTGATTATTTAAGTTTTTAACTAAACCTTTAATTCATGCTCACCCTAACTGTTTTTTATATTCTAGATTGGATCTTCCCAAAGAGTACTTTTTGAAATTTGCTTTTCTTTTCATAATGTTTCTTTTATTTAATTGTTTTCACAAGTCTAACCTATGTAATTTTATTTATTAAAATAGAGGGTCTCGCCAATTTATGCCGATTTTGTGACCAGGTTTAATCTTAGACTGGTCATCTAATATGTGAGAAAATTTTTGTGATTTTTATTTAAAATTTATTTTAAATACTTGATTACAAAAAGCTAATACTTATGCATCTTTGAGATGTGTTGCTTGACACCACGCTCATTTTTCTTGAATCTACCATACTCTGGTAAGCTATTGGATTTTAATGTTTACTAAGGGTCCATTTTACAGCTAAGTAAATCACTTCAAAAACAGTTGGAACTTATGATGCTAAGTCTAGAAAATAATAATCCCACTGTATAAAACGCAATTGGTGATTTGGCAAATTTAATCTGAGCTGTCAAACATTTTTTTAGTTTATTAATTAATTTTTTTTCATTATTTTCTTTTAACATTTTTTTGAAATAAATAAAGAGACTTTTTTTAGATTTTAAGAAAATTTGAATCTTTCTATTAAATTTTCAATTTCAAATTATATTTTTATATTAATATATTACAATTAACTTATTTATTTGACCAATATCATTTTGACCGATCACACAACAGGCGAGACCCAAAAACGATCTCCATTTTTCCATAAAAGACCATATCCGCATAAGCCGTAAAACTTATAAATGCGGTAACATCATCAGTTCTATTGTTGGTGCAATATTTGGTCAACAAAAAAATAAAATAAT
>JAESIW010000196.1:0-15437 GCA_016802295.1 Brachionus rotundiformis
AAAATTTTTTTATTAAAAAATAGTTATTTTTATTAAAAAGAAATAAAAATTTAAAAAAAAAATATGAATTTAATTTTTCATTAAATAATCAGAATTATTATTTCCTTTCAAGACTTAAAATTGGATAAAAGATTTAATGTTAATAAGAAGAAATATACCCTTAAAAAATCAATATTATTTGGTTTCCATATCATATTTTTTTAAGGTTTTATTTCTAGATAAAAATTTTAACAATTTCTTTAATTAATTTAATTTAATTAAAGAAAAACAAATTTTTTTTAGTATTCGTTAATTTAAAACTCAGACAGTCTCAAACTTCATTCCAGGAAGTAGTTTTTCATTTTATATTTAAAGCCTTTTTCAGTTTATAGTTGCTTAGTATATCTTTTGTGATAAAATAGGGGTAAAGTTTTAAAAATCCTTAAATTTCTTTAAACTTATAGCCCATTATTCAATTTAACTAGATATTGTAGTGTGGATTTGTATTATAATTAGATCATGTGTTTTTTAAGCGTAAAGCGGTCCAAATGCGTCTCTTAATTATTGGTGCAGCATGCACAATTAAAAGTGCATGGAAACCAGCTATGTTTTTAATGATTAAATTATTAAATTTTTCAAGGCATATAAAGAGTACTCTCAAAATCAAAATTACATTATATCAAGTAAATTTAGTCAAGGAGAAATTTTAAAAAAAAACTATTACTAAGCCAAGTTAATTAATATAAAAATAATATAAGCAAAAATAAGAATTCTGTTTTTTAATATGGGTTATCTCCAAAATATCTAAATTTTGTTTTTTTTTAGATTTTTAAAATTTTCTAAGATAGAGAAACTGAAAAAATTTGAATTTTATGAGTAAAAAAATTAAGTTAAACGTCTATTTGCTGATTTTTAGTTTTTTATGTTTTATTCAATAATTATGTAAAATAAAAATCCTTTTATTTATTGTTTTAATTCCGAGTTTTGATGACGCATTTAATTCAGCTCTACATTAGATTCGTGTTTTTATATAAGAATAACTAAAATAACACTTTATTTATTTACAATAAAATTTTATTTTTAAAAAATGAAAAAATGTTCATTTTTTTTTAAGGATTTGCATATAAATAAGTAAAAAAAATTGTCCATAATTTTTCTCCAACGCATTAAAAATTTCTTTACAGCTCCAGTCGAATGCTTCCTTCATCATTTTCCTATGAGATCGAGGCGTTTCACTCCTTCTAAGCTTGGTTTCTTATTCTTTTTTCTCTTGAGCAGTATCGTCCTCTTTTTTAACATCTTTAATCATGTTAACTCGAGCCGCCTCTTGTCTTCTAAAATTAAAGTAGGAATCTTTGTTGGCTCGAGAGGATTTAACACGTCGTAATCTTGAGTCAGTCTCGATTTTAGATCTAGCCGACTCAAGATCACCCTCACTTCGCCTTCCGGGCTTCTATTTTAGGAAAAATTTGATTCCCTTGTAAAGCATTGAATTGAATTCTATCTTAAATAGATTCAATCGATCACTCATCTAAAAAAAATTTTTTAAATTAATTTATACCTCGAAATCTAAGAAATCATTTTAGGCTTTAGCTTAAGATTAAAGATTTACAAATAAACTCAAAAAATTATTTTTCAAAATAAACTCACTCACTGAAATCAAATCAAATCAGCTGTTAAATATTTTTTGCAAATTAAAGCTTACTTTATTTTATTACACCAAAGTAATTCAAAATGTTTAAGCTAAGTAGATGAATCTATTTTCAATTAAGTTATAGTAAACTTAATTTTAAATTTTTTTTTAATTCTAAAACCAAAAAATAAATATTATTTAATATTAAAATAGAGAAATGCTGTTCTGTTCATTAATTAGTTAAACAAAATCAAGTTTAAATTTGTTAAATTGAATTTTAAAATTAATACTTTATTTTTAAGAGTAAAATTAAATAGATAAAAAAAATGTTAAATGAGGAAAATCCCTCAAAAAAACAGACGGCCAAAGCAGCCAAAGCGAAAAAACGAGAGCATTACGAGACGAGACGCGTTGGACAATGATCTAGAGGCCAACGAGTCTCAAAATGCTCACAACGATTCAGAAGACAGTCGGCTAAAGGCCAAAAGAATTTGCTTTTTAAACTGAATTGGTTACGTAGACGCGGAGCGTCAATTCACACTCTTACAAGACATTCAGGCAAAGCTTTTGAAAGTGGTTGAGATAGACCGGAGCGCAGCCCATTGTCAGACCACAAATTACTGCATGCTTATTTCTTAGCAAGCAATTATATTGAATTTATAAATGAATGCTGAGCTTTCTCCCCTAGCGAAAAAAAATAGACAAAATAGAAATAAAAAAGAATATAATAAAATATGATATTATGATAGTGATTTAAATTCATCATATTTTCTAAAAATATTTGCCATAAATAAGACCAACTGTATCCTAATTAATCGCAAGGACAAGTCAAAGTCTCTAGTTGTCTAGCGAGCCTTTGCTTTCTCTGTATCCGACAGCTTTTCTGGCCAACAGGTGACACTCTTAATCTAGCATTTATTTTACCTATTGATTTATCTACTGTCCAATTAATGAAATAAGTCTAAGTATTTGAGTATCTTTTAATCGTTTAATTTTCTTTGGTATACGATTTTCAAATTTTAAGAAGATACGCCAGGAAAAAGCTCCTTTACCAAAAGCAAAACGTAAATACAATCAATTTTTAAAAAAATTATTTGTTTAAGACTTACTAATTTTTAATTTAAAAGTAACGCACTACATCGAACAGTCGTCGAACACCATCCACAATAGATGTGACCACCATCGTGACAGTAATTAAGTTTTTGTTTATTTAATGTTTTTATAAAAAATAAATTAAAAAAATGTTATTAATTATTAAAAAATATATTTAAGTATTTGGTTTTTTGAGACACACTGCCTTGTGTCTTTCAAAATTCGGCCGGTTTAACGACCTTGCTTTTAATTAAAAAATAAGTTACTTACTTGATTTTAAATTATTTTTTCAAGGTCGAATTTTTTGTTGGTGACAACAAGCGTGAAAATTGACGACGAAGAGGCGAAAGACTGTCGGGTGAGTCATTAGTGTGAGTAACGATTATGGATGGTCGGCTTCTTTGTTGATGCAATTTTGTGTAGTAATTGCACCACTTAACTGGCAGATGATTTGATTTATTCATTTTTGAAAGTATAATACTTTTAATTAGTAATAAGAAAAATAATTGGCTGCTCCAAGTCTGCTCGGCCTTTTGGCGGTGATGGGCTGAGACAATTTAAATATTAGTTGTACTACTGCTACAAGAACTACTTTATACTGTTATAAAATACGAAATTTAAAAAAGAAATTTATAATAAGAAAGAAATTTGAAATAAGAAATTTGATGAACAATATCTTAAATAATTGGAAAAAAGCTGTTTAAGTCTTCAGCAAAGAGATCTAATTTTTTCCTCTAATGAAAATGAGATCAAAATTTTAAAGGATGAGCTTGCTGAGAAAAACAAAGAAAATTTAAAGACGTCAAACGATAAAGGTAAGAACACTAGACATAAATATTTCGAATGTTTTTATATTCATTATTTTTGCTTTAAAGTTATTAAACTAAAAGATGATCTGCTCAATTGCCAAGAACAAAAGCTTAAGCAGTGGGAGCTAGCCATAATTGAAAGGGATAAGCTGATAAGTGATCTTAAAAATACATTCGAAATTCAAATGGTTGATTTGCAAATCTCTGATAGCGCGAGAGCTAATACATCAGCTGGTACGGAAAAAAATCACCCAAAAAATGTTTCATTTTTAGTAAATGGTAAAAATTTATTCAAGTTTATTCTTTTTAATTAATTCTTAATTCTATATTAAGATCAAAATGAATGTCAAAACAAGGAACAAGATGAAATTATTATTATTAACAATAACCAATCGAAATGTCCTTCAAAAAATTGCGATGGTTCTGGAAATATTGAATTAGGTCGAAATAAACATTATAGGTTTTTTCAAAATTTATTTAATAATCTTTACAATTTAAATAATTTATCTGTAAAACTTTATTTTGAAAATTTAGGTGGTTCGCTCTATTATATTCGTGGAAAAGAAAGACTCAAATCAAATTTCAAGCTGATTTTAAGGATTTAGAACAATATGTATAAAAATTTTTTTTATTTCATAGTGGGTAATTATTTTTGTTTTTAATTTTTTCATTATTTTGTTAACAAGACTGTCAAAAGTTCACTAAAATTTTCTGATATTATTCTTTTTGTTTTTTAAAGCTGATTTTTAGATTCCCACAGTATTTCTTTTTCTAGAAACTCTGAATTTATCTTTATTTTAATGAGAGGTTTTAAAAATTAGGTGTAAAACCTCACATTCCAATTTTCATAAAATGTCTTGCTTTTTCGCTTTAAACAGAAAATCTGCTCGACAAGATTGGTTAGGCTTTATTTACTTCTGAAAAACAGATGTTTAAAAGGCTATAACATAAATGTGATAAAAGCAGCTTGTTTAAAGGACTAAAAAATGGGATTTTGAAATCGAACGTAGTTTACTGAGTTGAAAAGATATATTTCTATTTGTGCATATCGAAAATTCCTTTAGAAAGGATGAAAAGATCACTATGTTCTAAAAAATTCAGTAATAATTGAATAAGTAATCCAATCGAAAGGAAATTATAATATTTATTTAGAGACAAATAGGCAATTCATCTAAGAAATTTAGTAAATTGACGTTTCGACAACATATTATTCTTATTTTTTTCCTGTAAAAACAATGCTTGTTTTTATCCAATTCTGAACGAGCTTACCAAGTGAGTACAACGAATGTTTACTCACTTCTATTTTCCGGCTATAAAGTAAGACATCTAAATAAAGCTATATTTTAATGAACGTTGAATTCACATAATACAGTTAACTCCAACAATAATTTTATAAAAATCAGTTTTTGAAAGAGAAGGATGATATCAGAAATTTTTTATGAACTTTTCTATACATCAAATAATTTAATAAAAACGATTGTAATTTAAAAAAATTATCATTATTTAAAATATATATCTACAATAAAATAAATTAGAAATTAAAAAGTAAATTATTTTGAAAAAATCAACAAAAAATTTATGCTTTCATCATAAACTAAAACTTACTCAAATAAATATATTCGGCAATAACTTTTTTAGAAACTTCAACTTAATTCAAAATACTTTCTTCAAATTTTAATTATAAAAAATAAACATTAAACTAACATTAAATTTTTTTGACTTGTAATTACATCAGAGAAATTGTTTTATGCCAAATATGGAATTTATTTTAATTTTAATTTTGTTTTCGAAATCTACAATTTTAACAAAAAAAATAAAATATAAATATATTTTTTAAGTTTTTCATTTAACATTTAATTAAATGTGACTAAAATAATATTTTAAAGCTTTGGTATAAAAGATATGATTCAGCTTTTAATTCAAAAAAATTATTTCACCTTTTAGTGATAAAAAGACTTCATAAACCCTATTTCCCTAATCAAGGGTTCCGCCAATGAGCCGGTTGAGTGCGCAAGCGCACTCATTTGTCATTTAAATTTTACATTCTCTATTTAATTTATTATTAATTAATTTTTATATATTTAATAAATATAATTACTTTTTTAAATTATTTGAGCATTGAATCTTTTCAAATATTAATAAATATGACTGAGATATACGATAAAGGACTTATAGGGCTCTAGAAAATTGCTTTTTTAAAAATTCTTGAGCAATATGAAATATATTAAAATTAAACACAAAATTATAATTTAATATTAAAAGTTAATCACTTTTTAAAAAATGTTCACTTTCATCATATGGTTGATTTTAGCTGGAAGTTATTTAATGATATCAAGGACCATCTAAGTATGCCTAATTATTAGCTTCTTCAGTAATTCATACAAAGCCTTCGACTCTCTAGGTTCTTTGACTCAGAATACACCTTTAGAGTTCAAAGATGGTAAGCAATTTATTCCTCTAATGTAGCTTATGGAATCTTGGTCTTCTTTTTGACTGGAGTGAGATGTTCCAAGTGGATTCCGAATCATGAGATGCTCAACGCTTAAATGCAATTTAATTATCTGTTCCAAAGTCATTCAATCTTTACAAATCCTTTTTTTAAAAAAAGTATATGAAATATATTGTTCACTCGGTTGCAACTCGCTTACGATCTTCTCCTTTCACCAAAGACTATTGAAATAAATAAATAAATTAATCAGATTTAACAAAAAATAATTATTTGTTTGCATGAAAATAGATTTCAATTTAAAATTTTGAGAAGAAATCTACCATATTGAGTTTTTTTAATATTTTTGGTTTAAAAATTATTATCTCCACTAATGATTTGATCGTAACGTTTCGATTTAGTGTTCTTATTTGCAATTAAAAATTTTACTGATTGAAATTTACAAGTTGTATTTGGATCAACGTTCAATGGAACTCCGAATCTAGAATAAATTGTTTGTCCTTCTTCAAGTAAAGATGCAGCTATTCCAGTAAACGCTACTGGAATAACACTCATCGGTTTAGATTTAATGAAATAAATTAAATTCTGTTTTTAATTAATTTTTTATTTTTTGTATTTTTGTTTGATTTGAAAAATTATTACTTCCATTAAAAAAGTTTTTCCTGTTCCTCGAGGACCGTCAACATAAAACAGATTGCCATCAACAGATAGATGTTCAATTGAACTAATAACATCTTGGCAATATTTAATTTGGCTTCATTCCATTTTTAATCATTGTAATCAACTTTCCTTATTTTAATGCAAATTCAAATATTCAGTGTGATCATCAGTATTTAAATTTTCTTTAATGTCTGGCAATGGCAATTTTGAAGATAAATAATCAGCGTTAGCTTTATCAAATGGAATCTTAATATTCTTGATAAATAAAATTAATTTTTATTATTTAATTCTAATATAATTTTAACCATTTTCAACTTGAATTGCTCCAAGCAAGCATTTTTCGAACTAACTTTCTTGATTTATCAAACCAAATGCTATTGCTGCTTCTCTGAAAGTATGATATTGATTACCATTAACAATCTTTAAATGGGTAAAACTTAATGCACCTTAAGATTTAATAAATAAAATTTTCAATACAATATAAATATTTTTATTTTAGTAAATTATTTTTTTCTTGAAATAAATTTAAATTTCTAAAATAAAATAACAAAAAGCCTAATCTCGAACATGTAACAGTAAGATCCTCAGACAAAATAATGAATGCGAACAATTAAATTTATATTTTTACGTTTTCGCGGGATCCATCGATTATTTTTAAAAACAAAATGTTGCGGTATTTCTTCATATCAAAATATTCTTAATGCTTCATTAATTGAGTTCAATTTAAACAATGCAATTAACATAGTGTCTTTCTTAAGATAGCTTCATATTTGTTCGTCTCGAACAACTCCAGGTTAAAAAATTTTGTAAAATTTCAACGTGAATAGGGAGCGGTACAATATTATAACCTTTTCTTTACAATCAAATGCATATATACGATAAATGGCCTCAAATGAAGAAACAGATCTGCAATTTAAATATTGATCTATTTCATTGTATTTTAATTCATCTCGAATATTTATTTGAGCAATGTCGTGTCCTTTGAATATATATTTAAATAAATACTTGACTGTATTCGGACTACAACACCATTCAACATTAATGTGACAAAAATAGAATTATCAAACTCGAAGTGAAACTAGTAATTCATGATGACTAAATCTGGTACAATGAAAATAAAGATTTTCCTAATTTTGATAAAATGGTTCCTAGAATTGATAAAAGAGAGCAGCTCATTGAGCTTGAACATTTATTCGGACATTTCGATGATAAAATATACGAAAGACTCAAAAGAAAGTATTATTGAAAAAACATGCTAAAACAAATTAAAAAAATATTAAATAAATGTGTTAAATGTTTACAACCTAACCGAGGAAGAGTTATTGAACATTTTGCAAAAAGTTTAAATATTGACTACATCTTTCAGAGAGTTACTATTGACTTACAATTTTGTTTTCCAGTTACACAAGATGGTTACAAAGGTTTGTGTGTATTAATGGAATACCTTTCAAAATTTCCAGTTGCCTTTCCTATACGAAGTAAATCAGCCGTAGAAATTGCATTATGCTTATTTAAATATAAGGGGCTATTTGGTGCTCCACATGAAATCCTTTCTGATCAAGAACTAGAATTAATAAACAAAGTTATCCTAGCGCTTTACCAGTTAGTTGGCACTGAAAGAAGGATAACTTCAACATACCATCCTCTTAACAACTTGACGAATTTATTGTTATTGAAAATCCTGATGGAAAATAGATGATTATATGTAACAAAAAAGACGAATTATTAGTTAGTAAATGTGTAGAAATTAATCAAATAAAATTGGTATCTAACCCAAAAGAGTGTTACTATGATGCTGAAACTAACTTTATCTACTAAAATATAACTATTAAAGGTTTGTTTAACTAATAACAGTATATTGAGTAGAATGGCAAGACGTAGAAACTGTTATACTATTCGTAATTTAATTCTTTCAAACACTACTTCATATATTCAACTTATCAACCAGAAAGCAATTTTAAAACAAATAGCATTTAAAGAAGACAAATAATTCAATATGAAACAATTAAGAATATAACGTTTAGTCATCTAAAAGAGATTATTGACAATTTTGATCTCCTATCAGAAGTAGATATGTTAAAAATTAGAAAATTTCGTCACTGATTCACTCAATAAACAAAACGTGTTGAAAAATGAAAACAAACAAGCAATTTGGACAAATGCTTCAAGAATATTTGATTCATCATTAAAATAATTTAAACATAATTTTGTTTACATTTTAGTAGCAATTATTAAATATTAACGTCTATTTAAAAACTAAAATTCTTCTTCCTAAAAGAACAATTGGAATTTTTAGAAACTTTAAAAATAAGAACATAAAAAAAAAAAAACAAAAGTGATAAAACTGAAGTAAAAGAATCTACAAGTCTAAACGAAATTAAAATAAATGAAATAACAACACTGCACCAGAAGAAGTTATGTTAACAAACATTGATGATTTTTTTCAAATTGAACGGAATAATTAGGTTAAATATCGTGTTGGGTTAGAAAATGACTAAAAATTTCGGGACGATAATTTTTTTAAAAATGGGGAAACTGTCAAATATAATATAAGGTCATTCTTAAATTGTCTATCACATAATTAGTTTTTGATATAATATTAGAATAATCTATTTTATTAATAATAAATATTCTAATAAATATTATATAAAACATCATACTTTTTCCTTAACATGTATTAATTTTATTTAATTTCCAAAATTTATTAATAAAAAAAACAATAATTTGAATTATCTATTTTTATATTAATGCTAAGCCATTAGAGGGCATATCAATTTAAAGCTCTCTTAGTGTGTTTATTTTTTGCCGTATGTAACCGTACGTTTAACTTCATTACGATTATTTATTATAAATGGGCTGCCAACTAAGTAGGTTTCTTCGGTGTTACAAAGGCATCGAGATAATCGATGTCCATTGTTTTGGAGAAGAAGTAATGGCAAAATTGTCTTTTAAAAAATGTAAAAGGACATGATCAATCGTTTTGTTATTCACTTTAATACGGTAATTTATAAAAAGTTTGACTGACACATTAATATCGAATATTGTGGTATCGAATATTTTGACCCAAGATAACATTTTCTATATTGAAAATTGATTATTTTCACTATCAAAAATGCAATTACCTTCTTCAGGCTTTCGACAAACATATATTCATCAATTAAAATTTAATTGTTTTCTTGATTTTTCTTTGTATTTAAAAAATTGATCCTTAATAACGCAATTTTTGAAGATTCCGATACTTTTTTGTTTTATTCATTAACTATTTAGGTTTTATCAAATTCATTTTCAGAAGTCCATTTATTTTCTTCTTCAGGAAAGTTTTTCCATTTTATCCAAAATTCTTTTTATCATGTCTTATCCTATTGTTAAGGATTCGCTCAATTTCACTATGATTATTATGATTTTCTTCTGAATCGATTGGTTCTGAAACTCGTTTTAATTTAAGTTTGTTAATGGATAATTTGACGTGAGTAATTCACTATCTTTAATTTTTAGCATATGATTGCCACTTTTGGTAACTTCATGAACCATAAATGGTCCGTAAAATTTACGATTTAATTGAAAATCGGCTCTGGATAATTGTTTATCTTCTCAATTTTTTCTGTATCTGTTTTTATCGAGATTTTCGAAACGATGTGTCCTAAAACTCTTAACAATTTTGCGAACCAGTTACATTTTTTTAGATTTACTCGACTTACTCGAATTTACTCAATATTTAATTCATACGAAAAATCATCATCATCAAATGGATCTATTTCATCCAAATGGTTTCTAGTTCTATCATATTTAGATAACCTTCTATTTCAGGTCAAATATCAAACTTAAATAACATTATTTTCATTTTTTCATCAATATCACTAGTCTGATTTAGACTCAATTGAAACTGGTTAATATACTCATCTATAGAGCCATTCTTTTTCATTTTAACTAACTTTTTGATCACAATATCATCAATATTTTTGCTTTAAACCTTTTTAAAATTTCTTTTTAAATTCTGTCCAAGTGATTTTTGGATTTGCTCTTAGTATAGCATTATAAACCTGCTGAGCTTATCCCTTAGAGTATGAACGAGCATAAAAATTTTTTCACTCTTAGGGATATTTGCATTCTTCAAATTTATATCTAAACTAAATAACCAACTTTCTACAGCTTCAGAAAGTTTCCCTTCAAAAATAGGTTGTGCTGAACTAACAGGAAAACGTCTTCCATTTTCCCGTTCATCTTCTATCTCAGTAAAAAAATCATCAAAATCCTCAACATAATTGTCTAAATTTCTATTATTTTCTTTTTCAATATTTTTAAATTTAGCAAGTTGTGATTCCAATTCCTTAATTTTTCTATTTTGTTCCTCCATTAGTTTCTTTGACTGGTCACTTAAATTTAAAAGTGTTTCAAATGTATCTGGATTACGATTTTTATCACTTAAGCTTAAGATAAATTTTATTCTTTTTCAAGTTAATAAGATAAATTATGGTTAAAAAAATTTTAATTATTATTTTTTATTATGAATAAATTTTATGTCAATTAAAAAAATTTGTCTTATAAATATTTTTGCCTTTGTATACACCTAAATTGTAAGATTTTAATATATAATTATGTTCATTATCATTCATATTAAAAAATAAAAATAAATCAAATTGGAGTGTAAAATTACAATCTTTCGCCTTATTCAAAACAAATCTTGCAAATTGAAGTGACCACAGATTCTTCTAAACAAGTGCTACAAGCAACTCTTTCTCTTAAACTACAGGTAAGACATGATTTGTGCTTATTATACTTCTACACTTTCTTCTATCATCTATAACGTTGTTTTTTTAATAGAACCTGTAATTGGTGCTGACTCATTATTGTTTTAACCTTAGTAGATGTTGACTGATTGTTTGGAGTAGTAGGTTAACCTTTTATTTGAATAACCTGATCTATAATTTCTTGTCCTAAACCAATTAAGAACTATCTTCTTGAAATTTTACTTTTGTTGCATTCTTTGAACAATACCCAGCTATTTATTGCAGCCATATTCAACAAATTAAAAAATACAAGAACTGGCCAACGTCTTGTTTTAAATTTACCGAGTAAGTTTTTGTCATATTATCGACTAAATCAACTCTTACTTTTGTTTTATAGTAGATATCGATTATGTTTGGAAATTTTTTTTTGTTGTTTGGTAATATTGCTACGAAAAGAGGAAAGTAACACGACATTTTGTTGCATATCTTGTAGTTCCGGGTTTTTTATTAAAAAAAATTTTCTTTCTTACAGATAAATCTTCTCCATTTTTTAACTTTGTCCATATGACTCAAATTTTACTTGTCTTGTCAATATTTTGGTCCTCGTTTACCCTATTCATTGTCCTTTCAATCGAATCAATTATATGATGGTTTGTATTATCCAGTTCTTCTTCTCCGCTCTCCCCCCCACCCCAAAAAAAAAGATCTCTCTCTCATCAGAATCCTCGTCAACATCAGCATCAACTTCATCAAATTCATCCAAAAAGTTATCATCGCCCAAAAAAACCGCATCATCATCATCTGAAGCTATAGATTGAATGTCATCCGTATTCCTCAAGGCTTCAAGGGCCTTTAGGGCAGCCTCTCTTTTAAAAATTTTAAATATTGTACTATTTTAATTTAAAATTAATTATTTTATTTTATTAAAGCAATTTTTAATCCATAAAATTTTGCAAATAATTCAAAAAGTGACAAATTGACACCACCGGTTCTAAGAGGTATAACTTTTTTAATGAAGATTTAATTTATACATACTTTATTTCTATTTTTATTTTTCTTTTTGATAACAAATAATATTTGTAGAATAAAATTTCTGAAAACTTTTTTCATAGAAAAATTATTCAAGGATACTCCAAAAGTTTCAAATTGATATTAAGATCTTTTGAGGGTTAGACATTTTTTGAGACCATACATGCTTGACGTTTCGCTTGAATTATCTTCATTAATTTTTGACATCTTTTGTTGATACATTTTCGAATTGGATTGTTTATTTTTCCAATATAGTAAATACCTGAGCTGCTCCCAACTGTTAACGAAAAAGTATGATGTTTTATATAATATTTATTGGAAATTGAATAATATAAAAAGGATTAACTATAAATACCATAAAAATAAGTTATTCTAACATTAGATCATAAACTGATTATTGGATAGACAATTTAAGAATGACCTTATATTAAATTTGACATAAAAAAAAAAATTTTTGTGGTTTAAAATCTTATTAAATAATATTTTGTTATCTTAAACAAAAAAATGAATGAACTTAATCTAAAATACATAAAAAATTAATCAAGAAAATATTAAAAGTTGTCTGCAAAATATCTTTTTCTATCTCATTTTTCTAGCAGAATTGAAATTTCGTAATAAAACCGCTTTGCAAGTGAAAGAGACGTATTGTAGGGTGGTTTAAATACAAAAAATTGCCTAAAATCAGTCCTCACGCTTTAACATTAGATCGCCTTCGAAAACTAAGTCCATATTCGTAATCAGCACACTCGTTTAGCCCAGAAAACCATAAATTATAGCATTTTAACTCAAACTTTTTTCCACTACAAAAATAGGCCAAAATAGGTCAAGAGCGACTTGAGCCTCGTTCTTACAACGATATAGCTCCATTAGCACTTTTTCTGACTCATTTTTCGAGAAGAACTCAGATTTTCTAATTAACTCATTTTATCGTTTAAATTGTATCTGGTATACACGTTTTAATGCAAATTCCTTAACTCAGTGCTCACGCCTCAACATTAGGTCTCCTTCGAAAACCAAATCCATTTTCGTTATCAGCTCACTCGATTAGGCCAGAATCCACTCTGAACCGTATTTATTATTTTCATGACCACTTTGGCTCAGATTTGATCAAATGTGGTAACATTCCGCTAAAGCAGGCGCTTTAAGCTATAATGTACGACATAGCTAAAAAAAACTTTTTCTTACTCATTTTTCGAGCAGAATTCAGATTTCTTTATCAAATCGCTATGTTGTTGATATCCAAGTCTTCTGAGCTTCAAAATTTTAAAAAAGCCTTAAAATCAGCCCTCACGTCTCCGCCTCTCATCCCATCCAAAAACAAAGTTCTTTTTCGTAATCAGCATCTTCTAAAAGCCAAAAAAGCACTTTTAACCAATGCCTAATTTAAATGACACAACAAAAAGAAAAACAGAAGACGAACAAGAAAAAAATGGATGCAAATCAAAACAGCTTTCCTAAGAACATGCAAATAAACCATGAATAGAAACAAAAGTAAAAGTATTTGTTTAATTCAGATCGTATAATTAATTTTATAAAGAAGTGTCGATATATAATTGAAAAAAAAATAGAAGATATAAAAAAATTTCAAGCTCAATTTCAAATTGATTATCGAATTGTCTATGAATGTTTAACTTATATCATAAGCCATGTTGCCCAGATGAAAAAAATGTAGTTAAAATTACACGAAGAATAAAGAAAAAAAGCAAAGCATACTCAAATAAGCTTGTAAATGAAAGATTCATAAACGAATTCAAAGTTTCAAAAATATGGGAATTCGAACTGATTTCGCGTCAAAGACGTTCAAGAAAATAAATAATGATAAATATAGAGCAAGATGTATACTTTATAAGAAAATTTATAAAAACATATAAAGTATATTAAGGTATACAATATATACTAGGATTAAATAAAACCAGAGTAATTTAAGGTTGTTGTTTTTTTATTTTAACCTGTTTAATTATTAGCTTTTATTTCAAGCCTTCATTTGTTTGTTTGGTCAAAAAACAACTGGTTGAGAGTATTTGAACAAGATTGTGAAAAATTTAGATAATAATCAGATTCAAAACAGAACAATCAACATTCGAGGAAAAAGAAACAGAAAATTAAGTTCAATCGATTCTGAATTAATTTCCAGTGAATCGGAACAAAGTGATTTTGATAATTCTTTTAAGCAAGGAAAAACATAACAATATCACTATGATGAAATTGCAGACTAAGAATTTATCAATCTTAAAATGAATCTTCCAACATGGGGTTCTTTAAGAAATACACCAGAATATCTAATCGATGTATATGTTACAAACACAAGTCTAGTAAACTATTTTTTACTTGTATTTTGGCTATTTTTTCCTGAAATCCTAATATTTTTAGTTATTTGCCTTCAAATAATTCAAAATTATTATTAATAGAAATTATCGAAATGATAGATTATATTTAATTTTAAACACTAAAAGAACAAGAACAGTTTCCATAATAAATTTTTGAAATAAACTGATTTAAAGGACTTTACTAGTTAAATTTAAACTAATCTAAAATCATTTTTACTGAATATCATTTATTGTTTATTTTAATATTTCTCAAAAAAGGATTCCTTTTTTTAAATATTTTTTAAATCTATTGAAAAACGTAAAATAATCTCAACAAATTAATTTTCAGGACATTAATAAAATATAGGTCGCTTTTAAAGTCATTTAATTCATTAATGTAGCATAAATAAAATTGTTATCCCGTCAAAATCAAGTCAAGTCACATGACTTGATTTGCTCTTGACTTTGAATGATATCCTCGAATATTAATTGTTGTGTTTGGAATCTGATTATTATCTAAGTTTAAAGTTTTGCACATCTCGATGTCCCATTCCTGCGAAAGCTGCCAACTCGCTATGTCGTTGCAATGTGGGGCTTAATTTAGGCCATTTTTACACATTTATCGAGCTTAGAATACTTCCCTACCAACCTTATAGCGATTTAAGCACGGAATGTGAATTCTACTCGAAAAATGAAATTTTTTTTCGTGTTAATGCGTTGATAAGCACGTTCTTTGGGCGATTAATACCAAATTTT
>JAESIW010000111.1:0-10410 GCA_016802295.1 Brachionus rotundiformis
TGATAAAATATTTTTTATTTTTATTTCTTTTTTGTTGAAGTATACTTGTTATTCTAAGTAGAAATTGCCGAAATAAACTTTTTTTTTTAAATTTATTTTTTAATTTTTGGGATTGTTTTGTTATGCTATTTGAATAGATAATAGTTAAATAAAAGATAACTATCAATTCTGAAAATTTTTATCTAATTTATCAGCTATTAAAATCCAATGCAGAGACATGTTTTTAAGATAGCAAGCAAATATAAGCCATTATCATCAAGTGATACTACAATCTGATAACTTTATAATTAATGAGCGATTTATATTCATAAGTTCGATTTGAATAGAAATATTAAATATTTAAATGGATAATTTAGAATGAAATAGAAGATTAATTTCATATCGCAGCATACTTTTTAGAATTAAGTATTGTGGAGGCATGTCATTTATGAAAATGACAAACAGCAACGGTCCAAGGACCTATCCTTAACAGCAACTATTTGCGTTTAATTTGTAAATCTTTCAGCCAGTTTAGTTCAGAATTTTTTGATTTTGAATGTCCTATACTGTCGAAAGCATTGGAAAAGTCAAGGAACACAAATTCAAAATTTGATTTTAGAGAAAAAAAAAGACATTTATTTAATGCATTTATTAACAATATTTGAGAATGATTATTAAATTTGATCATTAAAATATGCCCAAGGTTTTTCAAAGTTTTTTTTCATCTGAATCGTAATAAAAAACTAAACTCAATATCACAAGAGCGTCTCGAACAGTTTTTTATAAATTAATTCTCTACAAAATCATGAATTTTTCATATTATCTGATAATTCTGTTCAGGAGTTATAACGCTTTAAACTTAAGACACAGAAAAAAATGTTGTTGTAGTTTTCTCAATAACTACAACACCGACTCAAGCCAACTCTTAAGTTACAATACTATGATCTAATATACGTAGCATATTACTAGTTAATCTCGGTGTAAAACATTAGACTCAGGTTTTATGATATTCTAGTTATTCACACTATTAACTCTACTTTATATATTTTGTTTTCCTTGTTATTTTTTAGGCTAGAAGTGGCCATTTATTAATAAAGTCATTATTTTTCTCATTTAATCTTCTTTATTATTTGTGTTATAACCGCGAACCACCAGATCCTAACAGGTCCGGACAAACACCATACAATTATATAGGTTTATAACGACAGTATAAATGCTAAAAGAGATATTCCTATTGAGCGTCCTCGTTTACTCAGAAAAGGTTAAAATTATCTTTTGGAAGTTTCATCGTCCAAAATATCGAAATTTGATCTTGTTATGGGGGTCATGTGGGACCATTAAGCGGCCTACAGGTTGGACTAATTTTTTTTCAAATGAAAGGTGAGGTCAAATAACATAAAAAACATCTATCCTTTACATAAAATATTACTTTCTAAAAGAATTTGTATTCATGCTGCCTTGCACTTTACCATCTATAGTATAGGACTTTAGAAAAGCATTATTATCCAAAATAATTAGTAAATAAGGACCAATCGTGGAAATCGTATTTTAATATGGTTGTTAAAAGCTCCAAGAAGTTGATGACTGATTCACTAGAAATTTTTACAGCTTAGAATTTTTCTTTCACCAAAAATCCTCACTTTTCTAAAATTTCTCATTACATTCTAAAAATACTCTTGTGAAATTAAAATTTAATTTAAATATTAAAAGTAAAATTTAAATTATTTTATCTCTTATCTCAGCCTTTTAGACGAGCTCGAGTTCAGCCATGACCATGATCCTCTTGATTTCGTAGCATATTGACAATCTGATTTTCATCAATACAAAGGAGATGAATTCGATCTGGACATTTCGAATTAATGGAACATTTATTAATTAATTAATTATTTAATTGAACATTAATTGTTTTCAACAAATGGATTAGGTAGATCCAACTTACTACAATTACATCATTCTGATACTATTAATATAATAATTTAAGGAATATCTAAGTTTTTTTCATTAGTCAAATACATTTATTAATTGCTTTACCATCGATGCATATATCCAATTGCTAGAAACATTATTTTGATAGAATGGTTTGGAGATAGACGATAACTGTTGCCCAAGTTGGTAATTCTTATCAAAAGTGACGCAAAATGTCTTTGCACTTTCAAGTGTGTCAAAATTAGATTTGGTAAAAAGAGTAAACAACTGGTGCATATTAATGGGAGATTGATTAATGGCATTCAGTTGGTATTCAGGATAGTTATCTTCTCATTTTCAAAATTAATGACTAAATTAGATTTAATGTGAAATTTCAAGCTAAATAAAATTTTTGTTTTAATTTATTTAAAAAATAAAGATCTATTTTTTTTTCATTGAAATTCAATAGGTATTAGACAATGTTTAGAGATGAATTATTAAAAGTGTGAGATTCTGAATAGAGTGAAATTGACATTTGGCTATGAAGTAAAACATGAAAAAAAAGTGACATTTTTATCTTTGGAAAAGGTAAAAAAACAATGATATTCTTTTGTTCTAATGTAATTATTGAAAAATGATAAAAAAATAGATCAGATCGATATGTTTTTGATCATGCTTTTTGGTAAGAAAATTTATCTTTTAAATGGTGTAAAAAATGTGATTTAGCAATATAAAAGTTAATGTTTTTTTTGTTGGTAATTCAGTTGGTATTACCAAGTTGATCTTGTACAAGTAAAAAAAGTTGATTCAAATTGATTCTTTGGAAAAGATGAAAGAGCTGATTTTGATCTTATTGGCATCGAGTGTTCTATTGACCAGTGGCAATGTAATCACCAACGATAAGCATTATGCAGTGATTTTCGATGCTGGTTCCAAAGGAACAAGAATGTATGTGTACCAATATGAGCTGTTTCCAGTCAAAGATTCATACCAGACCAGAATGCAACTTGATGACTCTATTGAGCAAAAGCTTTATTGTGAATTAAAAGGTGATTATTTTATTATTGTCCAGTTTGTTGGACCAATGTTTGTAAAATATTAAAAAAATATCCAAAATTTAGATGGTGGTTTAGGATCATATGTTGACGTAAGTCAAAAAGATGGTTTCTTTTCTGGTTGTATGGAACAAGCTGGCGAGATAATTCCAGTTGAAAAGCGCCCTCAAACCAAAATAAGTATCTTGGCAACAGCTGGAGTCAGACTTTTAGAGTAAGCTTCAATCAATTAGTTTTTTTCTAGATTTATTTATCAATTATCTTATCTCAAGGACTAAGAATAAAACTCATGCCGAAAATTTATTTCATGGTCTGAGAACTTATTTAAGTCAATCTGGATACAATTTTAATGATCCATCTCAAGTGCGAACCATTAGCGGGTCCGAAGAGGGAATATTGTCATTTATTTCAGCTAATTACTTCAAATCATTGGACGCATTTAACACAAATACTAGGGGAGTATTGGACATGGGTGGTGCTTCGGTGCAAATAGCCTTTGTGCCATCAAGTAATTAATTAATAAAAATATTTTTAATAAATAAAGCAACTAAAATTTAAAAAAAGGTGTCGACTTCAATCTTGACTTGGACATGAGCAAATACATATTTGATGTCAAAATGGCCAACAACGACTACAAGGTCTATTCGTATTCATTTTTATGCTTTGGTACAAACCAAATATTGGCCATGTACAATGCCAAAACTATTCGTGATGACAACTATGGAATGAGTGCAAAGGCTTCATGTTATCCGGACAACTATGACTTTGAAATGACAGGTGAGGAAATATTGGACAATCCATGCATCAATGGCCTATTGTATGACCAAAGTCACGATTTCACTGTCAACAAATGTTCCATCGAGCCAACAGCTACTTACACTTTAAAAGGAAACTCAAAAAAAAACAAATGCAGAGAAGAAGTAAATCGTTTGATACCACAACAGCCATGTCCCTATGGTTCAGATAAATGCTCTTTTGACGGTGTCTATTTGCCACCGGTGTCCAAGTCTGAATTTTTCGCACTTGGAAATTTCTACGAAGCCATTGATCTCACATCAAAGCTATTGGACATTGATCTCAACAATGACATGAACGCATTTAATGAATCAACTTACCAAATATGCTCAATGAGCTATTCGGATCTTAAAGATTTGAACAAGGCAAATGATGCTGGCATTGGCAAAAAAAGACTCGCCAAACTTTGCATCGAAAATGTTTACATAATCAGATTGTGGGAATTGTATGGTTTCGATGATTTAAAACATGTTGATGCAGTTGAATATGTCAATGGGAAAAAAATTGGATGGATTTTGGGCTATTTGATTGACGACATTGACAAAAATAATTCCTAATTTGAATCTCATTAGCATTAAATTTATTTTTTAAAGCAATTAATTACTTTTTAGCACTTTTTAGCATTTTCAATCGAATTTAAAATAAATTTTATTTTTAAAAAAATATTTTTTTATTTTTTTTTAAAAAAAAGTCAACACTGAAAAACAAATTGACTAAATTGGTTTTGACCAAAATTTTATTTATTGAAAATTAGCCAAAAATAGGGTTCAATTAACCATGTATTTCGGTAAGAAAAATGGATGAGTCAAACACTCGTTATCAAACTTCAAATCACTTTGTTGTACTATTTTTCTTCCTTCTATTCATAATTATATTAAGAAGAGATTAGATTGTTTTTAATATCTTTATTTTTTTTTATCCAAAACAGCTCTTAAACTTAAAATCTTTATTCTTTAAATACCATCTATAATTCGTCTCGAAGTCACTAATTAGATTTTCCTAGTAATACTAATAATATTTTAATTAACCACAATTAATATTTCTATCAAACAATTAGAGTAATGCATATCTTACTTAGTAAATCAGCCCTATAAAACACTCCCCCTTGTTATTATTAAATTATTTAAAATTAGATAAGGTGTTTTTAATTTGCTAGAAAAAAAAGAATAAAAATCATTTTTACTAAAATTATGTTTACTTATATTTAAAATTATTTGATACTTAGATTAGATTTTTAACTTGAGAAATTTGCTAATCAACTTTTTCCCTATCTTTGGTATTTTGGGTATTTGCTTCTGATTGGTTTCAATTCTGATTTGAACTCAGTGTAGATGTTGAATAACAGAACGATTTTTGTTAGAATTATTTCTTATTTAAATTTCTTAAATTAATTTTTTATAATCTAAACGGAGAACTCTTAATAAATAAAATTAAATAAAATAGAAGCTTTTTGTGAAAAATTTTTTTTATTAAATATAATAAAACCTAAACGAACTCTATGATATTAATTAATTTTTGATTAATAATTATTATTGATATAGAAATTTCTATTTCTTGCCATACAAAGACCGAATTCCTTTGATATCATCGGTACCTAGTTTAAATTTTGGATTAAATCCTCTATAATAAGGATACATCACTGCATTTATGTCTGAGGAATGACCAAGACCTAAAGCATGACCAAACTCATGTACAGCTACTATCTTAAGATTTATACCACTATTGGACTTGTCTGTAAATCGTTCATCTTCATCAAAATGAACTCTACCATCTTCTGGGAAAAAAGCATGAGCTAAAACGCCTCCAGGGCCATCAAATGGAAAAGGATCTCCATGATTCCCTGCTCCGAACAAAATTTCCATGTCATGCTTTGATTTTAGGGTAACTCTTCTGAATCTTAATGGAGTAACAGCTGACCAATATTTGAGAGCTTGGGCTAGGATACCATTTGTCTTTGATTTTAGCTCTTTATTTTTGTTTCGGACAGCATATGTCAATCTTTTCTTTCTCCATTTCGATACTTAACATAATTATAAATTTATTTACTTTAAATTATTCACTACCTGTCACAAAACTAGATGGAAAATCAGAGTTGCCACATCTAGGTGTTTGCATCAATTTTTTTGTTCCAGCGTCCACAGTACCTGTAGTATTCAAACCATGAAATGATTGAAAAAGTCTTTGAAATGGTGTTTAATTTGGAAACAATGATGTAAAATAATTAACTACTTTAGAGATTCTCTCAATACAACATCATTGTTGGACTTTTTCTCTGGTTCCATACTCTCTTTGGTCTTATTGATGTAACCAAATCGGTCCAGATAATTCTGAGAAAGCAGCAAAAGTTAAAAAATTACCAAAAACAAAAATAATGTTTGAAAATAACCATGGCTTGCTGGTTGGTAATGCTTGCACTTTTACTCAAGCACCACAACGATAAAAATAGTGTTAATTTCAATATCATATTTTGGTTAATTCTCCGGCATTAAAACTAAAGCTCTTTTATATTAGACATTTTATCAATTTAATCATTTAAATTTTTTTATGTAGACATTTATTTAAGTGATTTTGAATTAATTTTTTTTAAAGTGGAACGCATATTAAGAAATAAGTCAAATGAAGTATTCATTATACATGTTTATATTGATAAAATGTATAATAAAACAAATACAAAAATTAAAACTCTTTTATCTATCTCTTGCTTGCTCGAATAAAAGTACAACAATTGTTTTCTGTAGACTTTTTATACTAATAAAATAAAAATAATATGTCATTTTATTCTATTTAAATTTAGAAATTGAAAATATTCAAGTTTTATTTTGACATGATCATTTATATTTGATGATAAACTTCAGTTGTCAAATTTAATAGAATTTTTACATTATTTATTTAAACAAATGATAATTTATTAACAAATTGTTGCTGTATTTTTTTCAAATTATAAGTTTTTGAGTTTTCAATTTATCTAGATTTTGGCTTTATGTGTCATGCCAACTATAGTTAATCCGTTTCCAAGCATGGTTTTCTCCATTTGAAGCAAATTAAGTTTTTCTATTTCTAGGACTTCAAGAGGAAACCAGACTAATTTGAACTCATCTATCTTATCTGAAATTCCACTATATTGCCTTCAAAATTTGAAGCTATTTTAATACTTTTTAGTTCTGATCTTAACAATCTCTTAACATCAGCCGGTTCCACAGTTGCTAATTTATAAATCTTAATGATTCATATTTCCTCAAGTCCGAAACCTACGTTTTGAAAAATAGTCTTTTAAGCACTTGCCTGTATTTTCCACAATTTGGAAAATTTGTTTCTGCAATGAATCTTCATATTTAATTTTTAATAAATAAAGGAATATCAAAATTCTTTCATACACTTATTTAATTGCTGTTTTCGCCCCTTATTAAAAATAAATAATACAAAATACTTAACTAAAATTATTAATTAAATTAATGCTATCTCTCGGAATAAATATGTGATTTTTAAGTTTGATAACGAGTGTTTGACTCATCCATTTTTCTTACCGAAATACATGGTTAATTGAACCCTATTTTTGGCTAATTTTCAATAAATAAAATTTTGGTCAAAACCAATTTAGTCAATTTGTTTTTCAGTCTTGACTTTTTTTTAAAAATGTAAAGTATTTTTTTAAAAATAATTTATTTTTATTAAAAAAATAATTTAGGAAAAGCTTTTCCAGGGCAGTTCCGAATGGCAGAGCCTTCTTTTCAGCCCGCATGGTTGCAATATAATTAAGATATTATTAATTTTATGTGTATAGTTAATAATTCATTTAAATATAAATTGTTAAATTAAATTTTTGCTAAAAATTTGGCGTGTTAATGATTGAATCAAAGGGTGTTTTGTACTTTAAATTGTTTCTGGAGGAGTTTTGAAGCAGAAAGTCCTGGATCTCCTGAGCTATTATTTCATGGCTTTGCCTTGTGCTGATAAATTTAGTAAAAAGCTTGTTTGCTCTGTCATCGATCAAGTCGATTCTTAGCTCTTTGTGGATTGTTTTTATGCTTGTCTTTAGTGGAAAATACTTTATGATTCGTAACACTCGATTTTGCATTTTTTGCATTTCGGCTCTTATGTTCTGAGTGCCTGATTGAAGTATAATAAAACAGTAGTCGAATAATGATCGTATGAGCGACATGTATAAAATTCTGTTGATTTTAAAAGATGATCTCCATTTAAAACTTTTAATTTTCCTGATTAGGTTTATTTTGGAAATTTGTTTTGAATTGATAATTTTCAAATGTTCTTTGTAGTTGATTTTGGGATCGAGTTTAATACCAAGGAATGTTGGATTTGGGTCAAGAGGAATATGTGAGTTTCCAATTTTTATTTTCATTCCATATCTTTTCTCATAATTTTTTCGGAGTCCAGCTTTGGTAAATGTTGTGTAGCAAGTTTTTTTTTCGTTAATTTTAAATCCCCATTTTTTGCAGTACTCAATGATTCTGTTCACTGCCTTTTGAAGAATTATTTGAATTTCCCTTTTACTGGTCCTGGATACCCAGATACAGAGATCATCTGCGAACAAGGCTATTTTTACATCAGGGGGAATAATATTAGCTATATCGCTAAAAAACAGAATAAAAATGGTAGGGGATAGGCAACTTCCCTGAGGGACTCCACATTTGATAGACTTATCTTTTGAGGTTTGGCCATGATAGCTGACTCTGAAAGAGCGGTTGGTGAGAAAGTCTTCAATCCATTGGAGAAGTATTCTATCAAGATTGTGTTCTTTTAATTTTGCAATTATACCATTGTGTGATGTTTTGTCAAAGGCTTTCTCAAGATCGAAGAATATAGCTCCTGTTAGTTGATTGCGGTTGAATCCATCTGCTATTGATTGGTTTAATCTCAATATGTGATCTTGGGTGCTTTTGGATTTTCTGAAGCCAGACTGACAAGTTGGTAGAATTTTTGAGTGTTCTGCCCAGTCTTGAATCTTTTGATTTACAATTTTTTCGAGCCATTTGGCTAAGCAACTGAGCAGTGATATAGGCCTGTAGGAGTCAATAATATCCGGAGGTTTATTTTTTTTAAGAATCATGATAATTTTGGATTTTTTCCAAATTGAGGGTATGTGGCCATGATTAAGAGAGCTGTTGAATATTTTGTGTATTTCAACAAGTTTTGGAAAAGGGAGATTTTTACATACCTTGTTGGATATTAGATCAAAACCAGCTGCTGCTCTTGATTTGGTTGTTTTTAGCGTTTTCATCATTTCATCTCTAGTTATAAGCATATAGCTTCCTATTGGAAAGATAGACTGGCTTTGTCTGGCGGATGATTGACTATCAGTAAAAATGTTTTCTAAATTGCATGCAAATAATTCTGCAATTTCGGCTGGATCACTGGTAGAATGGTAATCATTTCTCAGATTTATAAATTTTTTGTTACTATTATTTTCCTTATTTATGCTCAGAAGTGCTTGCCAATGTTTCGATTCTGATTGATTGAACTCTTTCAGATAAGTAAGTTTGTCTTCAAGAATATGATTTTTATGTCTAGATAGCTCCAATTTCAATTTACGTTCAAGATAGTTAAATAATTTTTTGTGTGCTGGATTGTTGTGTTTTTGGACCAGCCGTCTAATTTTTCTCTTGAATTTTATTAGCTTGAGAATGTGATAAGGAACCGCTAAATTATTGTTTTTAGAGTTTTTTATTTCGTAACGATCAGTAGCGATTTTTAAGGCTTCTTGGATGTCATTTGTCAAATTTTGGACTGATGTGTCAATACTTTTTGGACAGAGTAAAGGGTAATTTAGTGGTGGTTTAGATCTAAGGACTTCTCTAAATTTCTGCCAATTAATTGTTTCAAAAATTTTTGGATCAGTTGAAATATTTTTGAAGCTGGCTGATATTGGTAGGTGGTCACTTATTGAGGCAGGAAGTACCTCAAATTTTTCAAAATTTTCTAACATGTTTTTGGAGCATATAAAAAGATCAAGAATGTTCTTACTTCTCTTGTATGTTGGTGTCTCGTTATTCAATATAAATAGATCCAGTTTCTCAATCGTAGAAAGCAAAACATTTCCTTTTTTGTTGGATTTGGGACAAAACCAGTTTGAATTCCATGCATTAAAATCACCAACTATTATGAAAAATTTGAAGTTATTAGTGGCATATTCAAAAAGTTTCTCGTTTAGTTCAGTGGATGGGCTAGAGTAATGCGAAAATAATGCTAGCTCCTTCCCGTGTTTTAAATTGATTTTGTAGCCAACAGTTTCAGGAAAATTGTCTATTTTAATTGGAGAACCTTTTATTGATTTTTTAATACATAAGGCTGATCCACCACCTTTTTTTTCAATTCTGTCTGATCGTAGAGTTAAATAGCCATTAAAATTTAAATTGTTATCTTTTTTGAGAAAAGTTTCATTTAGACTCAAGACATCGCAGTTGGTCTGGTTAATTAAATCAAAAATTTGAATTTTTTTTGAGTCGCTTTGAATAGATTGACAGTTGAGATGCAAAATCTTAAAAAATTTAGACTTGTTCATTTTCATCTTCCATTGTATTGTTCATGTTCGGATCGTGATCATCTGATTTAGCGAAGAGCATTTGTTCAATTTCAGAGCTGAGTGATGAACCAAGGTTGTCATTTATTAATTGTAAAAGAGGCTGTGGGTCTTGGTGTAGCGATGCACTTATACTTCTGA
>JAESIW010000186.1:0-11965 GCA_016802295.1 Brachionus rotundiformis
ACATATCATGGGTATTTGGCTCCTTTTGGATTCAAATGGTTGTATGGGGTCAATTTGTGTTAAACAAAAAGTGAGCATATTAAATTTGGTACATTTAAATAGATTAAAATATGCTGAATTCGAATATGTAATTTGTTTTTGAAAAAGAAAAAAATTGTACTACTTTCGACAAAAAATTTGACAAAATTTGACACAAATCGACTTTTCAAAAATTTAAAATCTTTTAATGCATAAATATTTATTTTATTTAAATTAATTAAAATAATTTTTATTTTTTTTAAATTTATGTGAATATTCATCATATACTGCTATTTTTATACTCCTTATTTTAGTTGGAAGTTTACTTTCTGTATTTTCCTGGTTTTTTTTATTCAGGGGAATTTTTGTGAAGGGAATATTAAATTTGTTCCTTCGATCTTTATCCAAATTTTGAATTATTTCTTTGGATTTAACTATGCATGTAAAATGACCAAAATCGTATTCGCCTTCTGGATCATTATAGTTAATATGCAAAAGATATTTTCCGTCAATCAATTTTTCCAATGTTTTATAAAATAAAAAGAATCTATCATTTTGAAACAGATTAGTTTGAAAGAGATATTTTAGAACGAAATTTTTTTCATTTATTTGTATCTGCTTGGCCAGAAAAGGATCATAATAAGAATCATCTTGATACATGGCTTTTTTAAATTTCTTTAAATTTTGAGATTGTTTCGCATAAAAATCATCAATCGAATCAAAAAGATTTAGGCCAAAATACTGATTCAAAGCTGATGGCATGCAAGAATCCTTCTCAGTCAAAATCAGGCCCAGTAAATACTGAATATCAAATTGTTTGTTCATTAGTAATTAGAAATATAAAAAAAAAATATTTTTTTATTTTAATTAATTGTAATCAATTTTATTTTCCATAGTTTCTTTAATTATTTGAAGTTAACCAAAAATTTGTCTTATCTTTCTAATAATTTTTAAAGATCCCTTAATTCATTGATAAACTAAAGGTTCAAAAAAAGTCAAGGAATGTTTAGAATATTTGAATACTTTTTTACATGTTAAAATTAAATAGCTAATAAATATGTACAGTATTAGAAAAAATGTACTTTTATTTTATTGGGTTTAGGCTAAGGAAATATTACTTAAATGAGATCATACGCGAAGATTGGGTTAAAGTGTTGGGTTAAGGGACCAATATTAAATAGGATTGCGAGCGAAGCGAGCTCGGGTTACGGGTTAGCGGGTTTAGGGGTTTTGGGTTTAGTAATTTATAAGTTAAGGAATAAAAAAATTAAAATAAAATATTAATGCCGGGTTACGGGTTGGCGGGTTTAGGGGTATCGGGTTTAGAGTTTAATTAAGAGAAAAGTTTAACATTTAAAATTATTTGTATTCATCTAAATGTTTTCAAGTAGATTCGCAATTAATCTCTTTTGTGTTATTAATTTAATTTTTTTTTGGTCAATAGTTTTTTCTTACTTTGAGTTTAAAAGTAAAACTTTCGATTGCGGCCGTAAATTTTTTAAAGTGTTGAATACCTTTTACTAATAAAAGATCATTTATTGATTTTCGATTACTTGTTTCCGATCACATTCTATTTTCTTCATTATTTTTATTCTATATGCACTTATATAATGTTTGGGTTCAGGCTAAGGAAATATTACTTAAATGAGATCGTACGCTTAAATTGGGTTCTCAGATTGGGTTAAGGTAGTCATTTAAAGGTATTTGCAAGTTATCAATTGAATATTATTTTTAATATATATTTACTTTACAATTTTAATTGAAAAAAAAACTATCGATGGCGGATAAAAAATTTTTCTCGATTTAGCTTTTTGGGATTATGATCTAATATTTAATATATTTTCTAAAGGTTGTTCTCGATCAAATATGCTATTTGTTTAAGCTTATTGTTTTGGATGAAAGGCTATTATATTTTTTGATTAAAATATTATAAAAATAATTAAAAATTATTTGACATTTTAATATTTTATTTAAACAAAAAAAAAGAACATAACAAAGTAAAATAATAGTCAAAATATATTTTTAAAATGGTAGACTAAAGAATCGAAAAATGATTATTAAAAATCAAATCAATTCGATGTATTTGTATTGTTGTAGCAATCGAGTTTATGTATAAAACTGAGATCATTTGCTAAAAGTTCTTCAAGTGTATCGTTTTGTTTTATTCCTTCAGATGTCGACTTTTGACTTGACTGTTGTGAAGAAGCGCATGCATTAAACAAATCAATTGTGTTCTCAATGTCGTCTAATGTAATATTGATATTTGTACATTCGTCATGCATTCTATTCTGATTCATCAAATTTTTTTGTTTTAAATTTAAATTTTTTGAATTTTTGTTGGGTACTTTTGTGTTGCTTTTTTTAATTTTATTTCTCCATCGGTTTGCATATTCTTTTGAGTCGGAAGCTTAAAGACATAAATTAAAAAAAAAATTTTAGTATTTTAAATTAGAAAAAAAATAATTTGTTTTCTCTTAAAAAGACCTTGTTTAATTGCATTAACTTTCAAATGTTTTTTAGCCTTATTATGCATTTTCAAATGTTCATGTCTTTTGAAAAATTTGTTGCAAATTCTACAATGGAAAGTTTTTTTCTCTCCAAAAACGTCTTTTGGCAATTGGTCATAGTGTTGTTCCCTGAAGTGACGTTCCAAAAGAGATGTTGTTGAACATAAAGTTTGACAGGCATTAAATGGACATCGATAGTGATATGTTTTTTCACCTTCAGGTGTTACATATTGAAATGTAAGACTTGGTAAAACTTCTTCCTTAAAAAATTTATAGTTTGGATCTGAGAGTTTGATAGAGCCATTTGCTAATAATTCAAAAAGTCTTTGAGTTATTTGATCATTATACTCATTGTTGTTGCTCATTGTGAATTACTTTTAAAAAAGATTTAATTTTAAAATTGAGTATTTTTCGTTTTATTAAATATACATCTAGATGTCCTCTATGAGTTAAACTTAATTTTGATACTCTTTCGAAAAGGATCGCTTAACTCAATAGTTAATATGCTCAGATATCTTAATCAAATATATGTCTGTGTTTAGTCTAAAGGATTTCCTAAATTTTGCTGGGAATTTTTTGAATCGGTTTAATAGGATTGCTAGAAACAATCCTTAAATCAACTCACTATTTTTTTTGTACTAATATTAAACATCTGGATATTTTTTCCAAAATACATTCTCAGAATAAATTGAATCTAACAGGACATTTTATATCAAAGAAAATGTATAAATTTAAAAAGTAAATTTAATGAGAAAATAATTTCAAAATTTATAAGTAAAAATGGAAGATAATCTTGAAACTATTAAATGTAATAAAGAAAATAGCGACACAAGCGAAGAAGTTAGGAAAGTAATAGAAAAAACTTTAGAAAACTTAAAACAAGAACCAGTTTCAGAAGATGAAACAATTACTCAAATAATAAATGATTGCAGTGAGCCTTGTAATAGAGGATCAAAACGAAAGTTAAATAAAGAAGTGTCTAAGGAAACAAGCTCTAAATCTGAAGCTAAAAAGTCAAGAAGGAAAAGAGGAAATAAGAAAAAAAAGAGCAATGATGATGACAAGGAAAATCAAAAGCGAAAGAATACAAATGTCGAAAATAATATCGTCGTCAAAACAGATCGTGAAGAGAACGAAGAAACCTTGGATCAAGACAATAAGTTAAATGATTTGGCAAAGGGAACCGACAATAGGATAACCAAAAATGAGAGCAAAAAAAATCGTAAAATACTTGACGAAAAACTCCAAGAAATCAACAAAAAAGAGGGACGAAAACAATTAACCATTAAATTTTAATATTTTAGCTGTATTTTTTTTTTTTGATTTTTTTTTATTTACCATTTACAATTAGATGTTAATTTGCTTATTCGTTCAATAAATGATATAAAAATTAAAAAAAGATTATTTTTTATTTTAATAAATTTATATTTGAGCATATTCAAAAGAATGTATTAATTAAAAAATAAATAAAATCCTCTTAATACTCTAAGTAAAAAAATGAAGAAAATTTAAAAAAGTTTTGGTTTTTTATTAGTTGTTATTTGAATATCCAATGGTCTTTGTTTCCTCTTGTTACATTCCATTTCGGTTGGTTTGATTTTTCCATTCAAATAAGACATTAAGAGTCCTGTGTTTTTCTCTGGATTGTAAATGTGTTCCTTTCAACAAAAGTTAAAGTAAAAAATAATATAAAAAAATGCTTTAATTAATTGTTCACTTACGAATCCATTTAAATTAAAAGAATTTTTTAGTTGTGGAAAAAACTTTATAATTCCTTTGGCACATGTTATTTTGTCGTCTTTTGTTGGATTAATTGGGCTTTTAAAAAAGCAAATGATTAGTATTTATTTGAATAAAAAATAAACAAATAAAAAAAAATTTTTTACCTTTTATCGAGCAAAAATTGGCCGGCTATTCTGACAAGATCTTTTAGAAAAATGTATTTTTCAACTTGATTTAGATTGACTATTTTATCCATTGTGTCTGAATTAAAATTATATTCAAGGTACTTTTGTATTAATTCGATGAATTTAATTTCTATATCTGTTTGCTCCGATTTGGTGTATGATATCAATTTTGAATTGTAAGTTTGAATGCCTCTGTGAGAAATTATTGAATGAACCTTTGTTTCTTTTGAATGTATTTGTAAAAATGATATTTTGGTAGATAATATACAACAAAATATCATATTTGAGTCAATCATCATGTCCGGATCCAAATCAAATGCAGTTTTAAGATTACAATCAAAATAATATATTTGCTTAAAAATGAAATTTTCTAATTGTTTCTGTAGCTTAAAGTTTTTTATTATTATATTCATTACATTTGTTCCTCTAATTGAAGCTTTAAAATTACATTTAATGCTAAGGATCTTATTTGTAAAATGTATAAAGTTAATGATAATAAAAAACATCGGTCTGATAGAACAAATAAATAAGATATCTTGCAGACAAATTCAATATTAATGAATTATCAAATTGAGAATAAAATGAATTAGAGAATTTGTAATCGAATTTTATACGAAAATAAATGAAAAAACTTGTACTAATGTTTGTATTTTTTTTTAATTCAATTTAGTGTAGAGTCGGTATATTTTTTCAAATTCAAAGACTATCTTTAATGCAAATCTAAGGAAATACTCATCAAACTATTGTTCAAAATAATCCGCAATCTAATATGGACAAGGACAAAATAAAATAATTTGTTAGTTTAATTTTTTATTAATGATAAAAAAAGAATATATATTTTCAAAATAAAATAAAGGAAGTAGAATACTAAATTTCTAAGAACAAAGATACGCAAAAAAATCAAACATAATTGTTAGTCATAATCAAAATCACTCAAATGCCTCTTTGAAAGAATCATTGTTTCGATTAGATCAAATGATATAGATGATTCTTGTTCAAATGCATCTTCAAATTTTCTTTTTTTTAATGGAGGCTGTGCAGAAGTAATTGGTGAAAATGTGGATAATGTGTTAAAATTGTGTAATTTCTCATCACATTTGGAAAAGCTTGAAGACATTGAAAAATTCGTTTTAAAACTGTTTTCATTGATTCGATTTGAATTCGAATTTGAGTTTGTTTGTAGACTTTTCAAAGGATTGCGATCACATTTTGAATTATTTGAATTTGTTTTAAAATCATTAAAACTTAAATTATAACTTTCACAACCAAAAATCAATTCTTCATTACTTATGTTATACAAAGACGACTCATTATAATCATTTTTTTCATTGGTATTTCTATTTTGTGATTGTATTGGTGTTGAGCTAAATTTAAAATTTTCTTTATTAACTATTTCTAAATCGCTCAAGGAAAGATTATTAATATCCTCAAAGTTTGAATTATCTTCAATGTATTGATCTTGAATAGAGTTTGATATGGAAAAATTTGTTAAAGACGAAGAAGACGAAGAAGTGGTTGACATATTGGCACTTGTTAAGAAAGAATTCGAAGAGCTTTCAAATGAATCAAATGAAAGGCTTTCTTTTTTTAGGGCGCAAATCTTTTTCCATCTTTCTTTATCCTCATTGGTTGCAAGACCTTTTAATAATCGAATTTGATTATTGGTTAATGATTCAATAAAAAAAATAAAATAAAAAACTAAAACAAGTTTCTTTCTATTTATATATTTCGGTTTTCAATAATACTATTAATAAACTAACACACTATACCTGAACAGATGAGCATTTTAAGATGCTTTTTTCCATTTTTATGTGTTTTTAAATGTTCAAATCGCTTGAAATTTTGATTACTGCAAATTGCGCACCGAAATGATGTCTTAAATCCAAAAACATTCAATGGTATTTCATCGTGATGCTGTTCTCTCATATGGCGTTCCATTAGAACACTTCTTGAACATAATGATTGACATTTCTCAAATGGACATTTAAAATGAAGACTATTCTCGCCATTAGGCATTATCCATTGTAAAACAACTGAAGGAAGAATGTTTTCCTTAAAAAAATTATACTTTGGATCCTTTTTGCTTAAGCAGCCATTTGCAAGAAGTTCGTTTAGTTTTTTTTCAACTTCAATATTCATTTTCGACAAAAATTTTTTTTAAATAATAAAAGAAAAAAAGTAATAAAAAAATTTAACTCTTTAGTTTTGTTTTATAGTAGAAAATTTTACATATATTGAGAAATATTACGTTAAAAAAATGTTAAAATGTACTCATGACGGACATTTTGAATTTGGAGTTGGAAATTTTTTTCAAAGAGCGGGATTTTAGGATAAAAAATTGAAATTTAGGGAAAAAGGGAGAGTTTAAAATACGATTTTTCGATCAAGTATAAAAATCTTATTCTGAATAGTAAATTGATAAAAGACACCAATTTGAAGAGTAAATTCAATCTTTAGATAAAAAGGATGATTTCTTTAGACGATATTAAAAATTTTACTTTCAACGATATAGTTTATTTAATTTGTATATTTGATCATATATTTAATATTGACGAAATGAGCTTATATGACAAGTTCTATCCATATTGTGAAACTCTAATTGCCTCAAAAGTTGACCATACAACGGCTTGTCGTACCTGTTATGCTATCCTCGAAGAGGAGTTAACGTTCGAAGCTTGGTCTATCTATTGTGAACATACAATGGAGCCGACCTATCATTTTGTCGTCTATGCAGGTAACTTTTAAATTATATTTTAAATGCTTATGAAAAAATTAAATAAAAAAATATATGTAGAAATAAAGGATGAGCTTTTTGATAATTTGGATATAGATGAATTGTGCAAAGACTTTAATTTTTACATTAAACGTCAACCATTCGATTATCGAATCGCAATGTGGTATTCATCTAAAACAAACTCAAAACAATTGAGTTCAAATATAATGGGTCCAGTTTTGTGCAATTTCAACTACGTTTACGATATTGAATTCAATAAGCTTGCCGAAATAGCACTAAGAGAAAATGATTTTTCTTTTTTAGAAGATATAGAAGAATATTTTGTTGTTTAAATAGATTTTTCTTTTTTTTTTTTTTGTTAATTAATTTTAATATTGTTAACTATAAACATTAACATACATACTAATACTTTCAAGATTTATATAATAAAATTTAAAAAAAAAAGTTATTTTTCTTAATTAACTATTATTAAAAGAAAGAAATCCGTAAAATTAATTAAGGACATAAATTAAACTAAGATACTACAACGGATTAAAAATAATCTTAACGCAGTTCGTTTCAATGACAAATGCTAAGATTCCTGTCATTAAAATAATTCTAATCTCAAAATCGTACGAATCAGATCAATTAGTTCTATTGTATTTAAAGCTGTATATTGTGTAAATGTTTATTTAGAATTGAGAGCAAAAAATAATTCACCCAATGGATCAAATTAGCATTCAAGCCAATTCGATGGAGCAGTCTTTTAAAGAAAAAGGTTTTAATTTAGATCCTAAATGGCCTTTTGTCGTTACAAAAGTAATTCCATCAGTTGTAATGAGAAAGTGTCTTATTTGTAACTTACGATTTTTTAATGAATATTCGACTAAGCGTCATTTTTTTTGCAAACATCAGGATTTGCTACCTGAAAATCTTTTTGATGGTTTTATTAGTTTAAATTGCGATATATGCAATATAACGTTTTTTAGAAAGGATAAGTTCACGGATCATTTGTTAAAACATAAAAATAATTTAAATGACCCTAAAGATATTGAAAAAAATAGCAAGTTAGACGATTTTTGGCTCAAACAATCAAAATTAAATGTCAAAAAAAGAACAAGAACTGAAGATTGTAATAAGGAAGATGATAATTCTAAATGTGAACAGGATAATCGCCTAGGTTCGATTAAAAGAGTAAGATTTTCTGAAGTTATCCTCTATGAAAAAGATGAGCTTATCGAATTGACGGATAGTGAAGAAATGGAAGTCAATTCAGAACAACGACAACAACAACAATCAACAAAAATATCAACAGACAACTTACAAGAAGAAAATATAGACCCAGAAATTGTTATATTGGATGATGAAAATGAGGATATTATTCATATGAAAGACGAAATTCAAATTAAAAAGGAAATGGAGAATATAAAATTTAAAATTAACCAATTAAAATATAGATATTCTTTGTTAAAAAGTAAAATAATAAATTTTTAGTTTTATATTTTTTTTTAAAATAAATTTTATGTATTGATTTCAGATGTATTTGAAATTTTTTTTTTAAATAAAAAGTTAATAAAAATAAATTAAAAATTATTTTCTTTTTTCTTAACTTTAATCCTTTTTGATTCCTTACAAACGTTCTGATAGAGTTTAATAAAATTGGGATTGGCTAACGGACTATTCTACTCATATCTCAATATTTAAAAAGATGCAAAACAATCAAATAAAATTATTCAAAATGAAAATAAATAACCGAAGACCAGTTGGTAAGCCATTGCCAAACATGTATTTAATCACAATTCCTAGATGTGATTTGCCAAAAAAATTTATTTTTAGAGGACTTGAGCCAATATGCAATAGACTGTTAGTTTCTAAGGAAAATCATTCTATTAGTTATATTGATAGTTGTTGCAAGAATTCATCTATAAAAAAAAGTTCCTTAAATATACAAGAAAAATCGAAAAGTTTTATTAATAAGGAGAACTTTTTCAATCAAATTTTGGATAATGAATCTAATTTAAATTCAAAAAATGAGTTGCAACCAAGCGAGATTAAAAATTGTATTTCAAGTCAAAACTTTTCGTTACCAGTTCCTGATAAAGATCAACCTCATTGTTCTAAGACTACTATGGAAAAAAATCAAGTTGAAGAAGGAGACAACTGGATTCATTGCAAGAGTCATTTACATATATTTGCTGGTAATTTTAAATAAGAATATATATCTTTAAGTTTCGATTTAAAAATTAAATATTTAGAGTTTAATGAAGAACACATAATCGATTTTGAAAAATGCCAGCGGATAATGGATTGGTGTGCCGATGGCTACAAATCAAACATTGAAGCATGCAAATCAGCTAAAAATGCGATCATCTATTGTACTAAGGAAGATTCAGAACCTTTATTAAAAAACGTCAATTCTGATGAATGTGCTTTTTATAAAAAATTAATTGATTGGATAAAGGCAAATCCTGAGTTTAATTATTACGATCCTTTTTTTTGTTCACGTCCGAATTTGTACAAAATGATTATTTTGGTATGTCTTAATAAAAAAAAATTACAATTTAGTTATGATTCCCTTAAATGATATATATTTATAAAGGCTCATGCTGATTACTACAAAAAAAATCCAATAGCACTTGCACCTTGTTATGGTCTTAAAACTCTTGATTTGAACACAGAAGGAGATAAAACTAAATCAGAGATTCTCAGATGGTATAATGATTGTGTTTCTAATTGGCGGCCGAAATTTCCTGCATTATATTTATGGGGTGAATCAAATACTGGAAAGACAACAATGATTTTTGATTGGCTTTTGCCTCAAATTGTGCACGACCTTCAAATTTTTAGACCAGCCAGGAATTGTCAATTTGCTTGGGCTGACTTTGATTCAATGAATCATCGCATTGTGGTAATGGATGAGTTCGATTTTAGTCAATTTGATAATGAAGAGTGGAAAAATTTAGTTGAAGGCCGACCGACAGCAATTCGAGTAAAGGGGAAATCGTCTAAAGTTATTAGTGTAAAATGTCCAATTGTAATGATTTCAAATTATTCACCGCCTATTGAAAAAAGGGAGATAATAAATAGGCTAAATATAGTTAAAAGCGAACGATTGGGATGATTATAAATAATAATTTATAAAATTATCACTTTCTTTTATTTTTGTAACATTTTTAGAAAATAAATAAAAAATTTAAATTTAAAATTGTTTTTTTTCATTATTTATTTAAAATAGAAATGTATTTACTAAACATAAACAAAATATATAAATAAAAAAAAAAATTATTTTACTTTTAACTTTTTCTTAATTCTTTTATCAAGAATTTTGAGTTGTTTCCTTCTCTTGTTTTGCTCACTATTTATTTGATTTCGCCGAATTTGATTGATTGACACTCTTTGCGGTGGTAAGTTTTCTTTGCAATCGGTGTGTTGTTCAATTGGATTTTGTGAATTGCTTGGCTTGTATTCTCCAATTTTGAAGAAAATACATTCTTTAAAACGTGAATGTCTCTCTTTTAAAGCGCTTTTAGGGTGTTTCCTACAAAGATTTTCAATTTCATCTTGATGTTCGTCGGAAACACTTGTCGAATTTTTAATATTATTTTTAATCGGTTGACCTTCCATTTTGTTGTTCTATTGAAAAATTTTCCTGCAATTTATAGAAAAAATGTGACCTCTAAGATACTTGAAGAATATTAATTGATAACTAAATTTCTGGACATATCTGTAAGATGAAGCACATGTGAAAAACGCAATATTAAAGGATTTGTATTAAATTAACTAAAACAAATAATGATATAGAAAAAAATTAAATTAATAAAGAAAACCAGGAAATTATATTATTTACTAAATAATTGTTTTTAATATTTTAATCTTCGCTCAAATCAATCGATGGCGGATAAAAAGTTTATTTTGAAAATTAAAAATTGCAAAAAAATTATTTAAATTCTTGAAAATTTGAAACTTGTTTTCGATCAAATAATCTGGATAGAGAATTTTAATGCATAAAAAATGAACTTTTATTCTGTTGGGTTTAGGCTAAGGAAATATTACTTAAATGAGATCGTACGCTCAGATTGGGTTAAAGTATTGGGTTTAGGTACTAATATTAAATAGGATTGCGAGCGAAGCGAGCTCGGGTAACGGGTTAGCGGGTTTAGGGGTTTCGGGTCTAGTTATTTATAAGTTAAGGAATAAAAAAAGTAATATAAAATATTAATGCCGGTTTACGGGTTAGCGGGTTTAGGGGTATCGGGTTTAGAGTTTAATAAATGGTATAGTTTAATTATTTGAATGCTGAATTCGAATATGTAATTTGTTTTTGAAAAAGAAAAAAATTTGACCATTTAATGTGCATTTGAAATTTTGTGTTTAAAAATTTAAAATCGAAAATTTAAAAAATTTAACATTTAAAATTATTTGTATACATTCAAATGTATATTAGTAGATTCGTAATTGTCTAATAAAGATAGTGAAACAATTTGTTTGGCGAGAAAATGTTTGTATGAAAAGTTAGGCAAAATTTTATTACATATCATGGGTATTTGGCTCCTTTTGGATTCAAATGGTTGTATGGGGTCAATTTGTGTTAAACAAAAAGTGAGCATATTAAATTTGGTACATTTAAATAGATTAAAATATGCTGAATTCGAATATGTAATTTGTTTTTGAAAAAGAAAAAAATTTGACCATTTAATGTGCATTTGAAATTTTGTGTTTAAAAATTTAAAATCGAAAATTTAAAAAATTTAACATTTAAAATTATTTGTATACATTCAAATGTATATTAGTAGATTCGTAATTGTCTAATAAAGATAGTG
>JAESIW010000067.1:0-12546 GCA_016802295.1 Brachionus rotundiformis
TAAAGACAACATACACTCAGATTTGACCAGGCGTGCCCATGTTAGTCATGTGGGCCAAAAGATGGATCAAATGAAGCTTAAACATCGCAGTACACACTCACATACATTTAGCTTCTTTTTATCATATCAAAATTAAATGGACTTTTGACAATATGTCAAATTATGTTAATAGACTTTGAATAACAATTATTTTTTTTGACTTGAAAATAAGATTTCTTTCTATGAGTGACTCAATGAAAAGAAAAATTCCACTTTTGTCTGTCTAATAAGAAACATTAAAAAGCCAGGATAATTTCCCTTCTCGGACCTCTTAAGACCGCACTATGATCATGATCTACAGCTAGTAGATCTCTTACCAGTTTCACTTTCTCAAATTCTTTAATTAATTTATACATTTCAATCAAATCTGCTCTCACTAAGAAATTTGGTCATCAAAGTATTTCTTCTGTTTGAAAATTTTGCATTACAAAAGAGTGATTGTAAATAAAAGTAAAAATTGTGTGAAAATTTTATTTTTTTTTTAGTGTAGACATGATTCACAAAATTTCTTTGAAAAAAGTTTTTTAATTCTTAAATAAACAATTAAAGTAAAAAATAAGGAAATATCTGAACAATTTGTAGCTGTGTTCCTGTAATGGTGACCATGAAAAGTCTTGTGTGCAAATAGGGTGCAATATGTACCTTAATGAAATTGTTGCGCTTTGTTTTGCTTGATTAAGTCATTTTTTTTAGTTAATTGCTATTAGCTGTCTTGCCAATAAGTTAGTGAGCTAATCATTGCTCTTTATTTAATTCATTTATATCTTTTACCCCGTATGGATTTGTAGATTGTAGTCTAAAAATTGCAGTCTATGATTACCTAGTTATGTTGACTAACAAACATTTGAGAAAGCTTCGCAAGCCTACTTATGCAAAAATTGTTCAAAGTCATTCGAATCACTTTGATTGGCTGATATTAACCANGATAGTTAATCATTTTTCTGCTTTTGTCATATTCGGCTATCACCACTGTGCAAGCACCACATCCTCCTTCACCACAACCATACTTTGTTCCTGTATACCCATTATCTCTTAGATAATTCAACAAAGTTAATCTTGGATCAAGATTAATTATTTCTTTATGATCAGAATTTACAAAAAATTCAATAGATTCAGACGATTTTTGCAAAAAATTTTTTACCATTCTTTTTAAAATTTTATTTTTTATTGGCTTTTAAGGATTTAAACAATTTTTAGTCAACATATTTATAATATCGCGGTATTTACACCCTCTTCTCACTTTATCATTTAAAAATTTCAATTTTTCGTAGATAAATTACACTAATTATTTTCAAACCTAGATTTATAAAATCAAGTAAGGTGAGCAAACTGAATTATTTGCATCCAATGCTATGTCAACATTCTATATCAAAAAAAAAAACTTTATCTTAAACTAAGGTTTTTGATTATATTTTGTTTCAATAAAGTATCAAAAATTTTATTTTTAAACTTTAAACATCTAAAAAGCTTTAATTACATTTTCATCATAATAATATTCATTAAATTATTTATTTGATTACACAACTTGAAAACTCGTTCCAAAAATTTGTTTCTTTTTTGATAATACTTATATAATTTTTTATTTTTTCAATACCGAATATAATTTTTATAAAAGTATTGTTAATGTTTTAAAATATACGATTGTAATCAAACAGTGAGGATAAATTTCTATCCATATTTTTGAAGATTAACAAAAATTTTGAATTTTAATAAAATAAAATTAATCCTTGTTTAAATATTAAATTCTACTCTTTTTTCATTTTCATTCAAATATGTGAAAATAATTTTTTAATCTAAATTTTTTATCATATGGTTTTGGATTTGCTTTTTTGAATTGCTTTTTATATTTATTCGGTATTTTAAAGGTAAGTTAGATTTTAAATTTTGTAATATGAAAAATGAGATAAATTTTTTCATTTTAATAAACTTTAATTTTATTTTCTTGTTTTTAATCAATTTTTAAATGAAAATTAATAGGAAAAAATCTTTAGTCATTATTTCTTTTGATATAACTTCGCTTTAAGTTTCCAACTTAAGTTTTAAACAGCTATTAATTTGATTTTTAATTTATTAAATATCAATTTTCAATTAATATTATATAACACACATATTATATAAAATATAAATATTATTTTTATCACAATGTTTACTATATTTGAGACTTTCAAATTTTGTTTTTAAAATTATTTCAATATTTTGATAATAACTTGGTCTCTTTAATCACTTTATAATTATTTATCAGAAAAATGTCTCACAATTTAATGATTTTCTTATCAGTATAACGATTAAGTCGAGGTCAAATTATCTTTGAGTATACTTTTAAGAAGTCAAGTAAAATTTAATTCTAAAAAATTAAATCTTCCGTCGATTAAGAAGATAAACAATATTTTAATCGAGAGTTCATACAGATGCAGATTAAAAGATAGTGAAAATTTTTTGAAAAAGGTCATAAGCATTCATTTTAAATAAAATATGTAAAACTGATGTAAAAGATTGTTGTAGTTAAAATTCAGTTAGTTTGATCACTTTCTGATTATTTCTACTGTATTTTTTGGCAAATCATGTTCAGTTGATTTTTTTTACTTATTCTTTAAACATTGACTTGGATGTTACCACACTTTCCCGTAACTTGATCCATTGCAGGAATACTCTGTTTGAAAAAATTTCTATCTTAACTCTCGTGGTATTCTTCTTATTTTCGTAAGTTGGACCGTTGACTGATCTATTTAGCAGATTTCTGACCAGTTTACCTTTTCTTGTCCATTCACTAATTTGTACATTTCAATCAAATCCAACTTTGTCAGATCCACTCTTGCTAGTCTCACTTCGCACGACTTACTTCTTAGCTACACAGGATCTTTGTTGTCCACTCTTTCATTTTCTCCAACACATTCACATATATTCCATACCTGCAGATGATGTCTCACCATGCATCTATAGAGTCATATCCATAACTTCTCATCTCTGCTTGTAAATTTCCACTTTAGTATTCCAAGAACCATACTCACTTTAGCACATTGACTTTTAACTTGGCGGATCCACTTCAAATCTGATGATACAGATACACTATGATACACTTAATACCTCTAACCATCTTGAGACATGATTACCAAGTACGATCCGCTGAATTCTCTCTATTAAAAAGTCTCTCTATTAAACCATCTTATCCATAATATCCATAATATCTAATCTTTGGGAATATAAACCATTAAACATAAATAGCAAAAAAAATTTGTAGAGCATTGGACAAGTTAAGTGATTAATCCAATTTTTGAAGTTAAATTTTATTTAAAGTTAATAATTTAAACTAGTTAAATTTTTTTTACACAATAGGCTCGCAGCATAATTTTCTACTACTTTCAAAAACTTTCCAAAATAGGCCTGTTTCTGTATGATTAGATAGGTCGACAGTATGTTTTGTAAAGCTGAATTTTATTTTTGGTTATCAGAATATGCCATTTATTCAAAGAGGTTCTATTGCATTTAGACTCTTTATTGTATTTCTTGTAGTTGTATGTGATCGTCGTTTGTATTTTTCGAATTTATTAGAGTTCCAAGATATTTGATTTTGTCATGAGTCACAATCGTTTATGTACTAATCACGAGTGGAACTATTTTATTTCTTTGTTTTTTAAATTGCCAAACAATATAAGTTGAGTTTGATTAAACTTGATCTCCTTTTTGGATAAGAATTCTTCGCATATGTCTAAAGCTCTTTGTAATTTTTTTCGTCTTTACTTATGATTATTATGTCATCTGCATATAGCATTATACCAATTTGGAGATACTAAATTTTGATACCGAGATTTTCTTTTTCTCCTAGCTCAACCAGTTCATCAATGTATATTGCAAAAATTTGGGTGACAAGGGACCCCCTTAGTATTTAGAGAAAAGACAGCGTTGTTACATGAAGATTTACTGGCGAATCCAGATTTTCATTTTTTTGTTGTTCATTGTGATTGGTTTGGTTAATTACATTTTGATTTTCTAGTAATTATGTTAATGGTTCATTATCGTCTACTTTTTCGTCCAGTTCGTCGTCACTTGAGTAATCGCTACCTATTTCATTTTGGCATATATTTTTCTAGGAGCCAATTTATTTTTTTGAGTAGCTAATTTATTTTTGAAAAATAGATAAAAAAAAGTAGCAAAAATGTTTTTTTTCGGAGCTAATATATTCGAAAAAGTAGCAAAATTACTTTATTAAAAGCAAAAAAAAATACAAGAAACAATCTAATTTTTTAACTTTTTTCGACCGCTTCTGGGCGCTTAGTTTTAGAAAAAAAATGGGACCTCTTGGACTTCGGCTTGATTTGCTAAATCATTTAATGCTGGTTGACTATAATTTGTTTCACTATTTGCTGTATCGGCGATTCCTTGTTCTGATTTCAGATTTAAAGCCGAAATTGGCCAGCTGAGTTTCTTTCAAGAGCAGAAGAAGTCTACCCTTTTTTGCGTTTTGTTCAATACCCAAATTCTTAGCTGGAAACTTGTCTAACTTGGACAATTCGTAACTGATGCCGATTACATGTTTGCAGATGTAGCGTTTTTTCCAATATTGACAAGAACATTTGCTGAATTCCCATACTATTTCATTAATTTCTATGATCTTGTATGAACTGTTCCATAACACATATTATTGAAATGTAGACCAAGGACCAGTTAAGTTCAAATAGTTTCTACAATCTTCTTTAGTTGCTTCATAATCAACTTTTGTTAACGATACCATAAATACAACTCTTTTATTGTGTCTAAGCTTAACAATGCGCTTGTTTTGTTTAACTATTAGTATTTAATAAAAATAAGTGATTTTTATTTGATGAAAATTTATTTAAATCAGACCTCAAAATCATTATTTAAAAGTTGCTACATCAAAAAAAAGATTAGCTATTATATGAAATAATTTAGCTACTGAAAAAAATATTTTTTTTTATTTTAATTAGCTATTTTGAAAAGTAAATTAGCTACTCGAGAAAAATAAATTAGTTATTAGAAAAAATATATGCCTTTCATTTTCTATTTTTTATTGTTTTTGTTTTTTATTTCTTTTTTTAGTTGTTTGGCAATTAGTTTTCCAATATTTTTTTCGATGTTGTTCTTTATTTCCTTACTGTTTTCATCAACATAGTTTATAATTCATGTTAGACTTTTCTTTACTTAATCAGTTTCAATAAACTTCATTTTTTGTTATTTTTTTAGTAATTTTTTTTCCAGTTATATTCTCTTGCATTCTTTGTGCTTCACAATAAGTTTTACATACTTTTATTTAAGATGGCTAGATATTTTTTTTTTATCGGACAATCTCTAATGTTTCCTGTATGGCTAGTGTTTCCACACTTAGCCCACATTATTTTTCATTCTTTTCTGATTTTTTCAGGACATTCTATATATGAGTTTTCTTTAGTACAGAGTATTCATCGTTATTTTCTTGTGCAGTTCTTTGCTATGTGGCCACGGGTTGAGCATTCAAATCAACCAATGGGTAAGAATTTACATTCTTCTACAGTAAAGTGCCAATTTTTAAAGTCGATTCCAATTTTGGCAGGGACATATGGTCTTTTTCATTCTCTGTGGTTACTTTCAGCAGTGTATTTCCTTGTTTGTCTTTATTCATGATTCGTTTTATATTCTTAATACCAAATTGATTTTCAAATTCCTCTTTTATCTCTTCTTATATTAAGTTTCTTCTTACTTCTCTTATGACTGAGAGTAGATCCGTAATTTTGGGTTATACTCTTCATTTTCGCATACCGTTTTCAGACGCGTTTGTATGCCATTTTTCGATTATTTTGAGTTGATCTTCTTCTTTAACTGTTATTATTATTAGCTCATTTGTATCATTTTTATAGACATTCCTTATGCACATATCTTCTTTATTTTTTTTATCTCATTTATAGTTAGCATTTACAGTTTTTGATACTACTGTGGAATTGGTTTGAAAGTGCTTGTATTGAAAACGAAATCGTTCTTGCTATTGTAGGGGCTCATTATTTTTTTTTTTTTTGTGGCTGTTTGTTCCATCTGAAGATGTAAAGTAGCTTCTTGGTGACGTTATCTTGGGTGATAGTTTCATTTATGGCATTTCAGATATACAACTCATGTTAATTTCCAAATTTGTGTCATATTCTTTATGTCCTGTCTTTTTTCCATCATCTTTTCATTCATTTACTCTTGTTTTTTTGTTATTCTTTCGTCGCCAATTGTTTTGTTGATGTGTAGGGGGTTTTTCGGTTGTATTAAAAGTTCTCTTTTATTGGATACTTTATTAAATCTAAATAGTTTAAAAGGAAACGGCGGTCTTAAGCCAATGTAAATAATGTAAATAATGTAAACAGTCTGAGTAATAGGGTTATATAAAGAGATTTTTATAGAGTTTTAGATGGAAAGGATAAGCTTAAGATAAGCTTCATTGTGATGCTAATCTAGTTATATATAAATGTAAATAGTGTTTTATAGATTATGTTGTAATCTGAAATTGATGTTTTGCTTATATAGCATAAGTTGCTTTTCTCATGTGGTTGCTACAGCACACCGTGATCAAAATTTTACAAAAGGTAAATTATTATCTATTATTTTCCAAAGAAAATCTATCATTGAATTATTTTGGAAATTGTTGTACGATAAAATTTTTGAATTTGAGTTTTGAATTTGAGGATTTAATAAAGTTGTGACGGCGTCTTTCCGTAAGAAACCTAAAAGGACGTTCATCATAAGCAGCGCCAGTCATCTGAGTACTTAATGGCTACGAACTCGCTAATTATCAAGGCTTGTTTTGAACCACAAACCAAGTGACTTCTCTCTTAGTCGTGTTCAAATCTTAACTCAATGTAACTTGGTCTTTTAGTGAACTTAAGAATTCTAAATAAAATACCTAAAATACTCTTTATATTTTGAGGCGAATGTGTTCTAGCGTTATCGACAACTTTGTAAAATTCATGTTGACCATTTGTAATAATCGTTCAAATTGATTTAGAATTTTTTTGTTTTCAAAATAACTATCTTGGCCTGGTTCAACTGAAGAGTACTTGCTTTTTCCCATTCTTCTTCATTAAAAAATGGACAAGAATGGTGAGCAACCAGAAAATCGGATACCATTAAACTTTCTTATTACAAGTCATGTAAAGTTAAGAAGCTAACTTAAATAGATTTTGCAAATGACTACCATTTGTTAATAAATAGATATTGGTCTTCATCCATCTTGAAAAAGATTGCTTCTAAAAGATGATTAATCATGGAATATCGATATTCAATGCTTTTCAATTGGATCTTTCCATTCAAGAGAATAATCATAAATAAAATAATACTGGACTTGTCTACTCAAAATTATGAAATAAATTTTTTTCTGCCTAACAAAAGATGTATCTTAAGCCTTAAAAAACGTTACTTTGTTATTTGATTAAAATCAATAGCCCATCGTTTAAAACTAAAACCAACCATTCTTTTCGAACGAACCAGGTTATGGTTAGTTTCTTTAGTCTCACAAGTCTTTGTCCCTCCAATTAGTTCTAAATATATGTCATAAATATAAACAGGCTTATCGTTCAAATAAAAATCACATTCAATTTTATTAGCTTGTTGGTCGACATAAATCCTTGCTCCATTTTCCAATTCAGGGTAGTAGTCATGTATACAAGGTTATCTTATCGCATATAATTTTTTTTAAATAACAAATTTATGCAATTAAAAAACTAAAATACTGAATTTGGAAAAAGATACAAACATCTGTTTTTTTTTCTGTAATTAATGTCAATTACATTTAAATTCGTCACTATTTTTAATATATTTATACATAATTTTGATTTTTTTAAATACCTGATCCCCTTGTTTAGCGACGCATGCTTTAATACCATAAGTAGGATATTTGGTGCATGGTCTAACATAAACCTCACAATGTTAATTTTTTATTATAAAAGTCCTATGGGTCACACCTGGATGAAACCTGAGAACCTGACTTTTTAGCGGTTTAATTGTCTGGTTGATGGTCGTGGTGGTAAATTATCTATTTTTAAATTAAAGATTCTTTTAGGTAAAAGAGGAAGCATGTAATTATTACCTTTGTATTTATTTTACCGTATCCCTTTGTTAAGCGACGCATGCTTTAATACCATAAGTAGGATATTTGGTGCATGGTCTAACATAAACCTCACAATGTTAAATTTTTTATTATAAAAGTCCTATGGGTCACATAGTCGATACATATTAAAAACGTTGCGTTTATAATAGAAATTCAAATAGAAAAGCAGAGCTTCAAAAAAAATCTTTAATTTTATAGCAGCACTTATAGCTAAAAAAAATTTAATATTTTATTTAATTTATTATACAAAAATGTAAAAATAAAAAAATATTAAAAACTTTGATTTTGAATTTAAACCCGGCATTTAAATTTAAAAATTTAAGACAAAAAAGAGAATTAAAAAAATTTATTTTTTCTATTTATTCGTAGAACCTTTCTTTAATACTAGTAGGTCTTGTCTAGGTGGAATTAAGGATTGGTTAATATTTCCTTGTATACATTCAAGTTTTAGATTTTCAGTCAAATGAGGTCGAGCTGAATCAACAATCAAATTTATTTCTGGTAAATCATTGACTATACGGTATGACAACAAAAATTTTTGTATGAAGGCACAAATAACATCATCATTGAATGTAGAATCAGATTTGTAGTGAACAACAACGTGTAATGAACAACAACGTGCTCAGGTTGTATAAAATCTTTCAGATCAGTCTTACGTCGAATAACTACAAATATAGGTAATTTATTACCAGACGCAGCGGCTGAAAAACCTACCGATACACGAGTACGCTCTGAGCCACACGTATTAGCTTTTACTCACTTTGATCCTCTGCATGCATAAGTGTAATTCGATTGATTATCTAGATAAATACACGTTTCGTCCATATTTATCAAACCTTAAAGCATAAAACTGGATCTATTCAGAATATTTTGACAATCCAAAAAGAATCTTTTAATGGTCGCAACTGTATTTTTTGGCAAATCTATTCCACTACTCGTTATACGTCGTAAAACAAAGTTGTTAGGGACACAAAAGCTATAAAACCAACCATTCGATGCATTAAATTCAGTTATAGACTCAGCCAAATCCGCATACAACTCTCTGACGATTTCAATAGCTTTTTGCCTAATTGTAAAACCACTAAGACATTCCCCTTAATTGCGCTTTTCAATAATCCACTCGGACAATCGTGACTCCATTAATGGATAACGTGATCGATTTGATTCGCATCGAACAGGAAAATGACTTCTTTTTAACTTAGTTTTTTTTATTCTATCAGAGTTTTTAATCCATCGACTAACTATTCGTCTCTCAACTTCGAATATATTTGAGCATTTGTTAATGCTATTACCTTTTGAATAATAATCAATAACTTTAGTTTTAAACTCAATACTAAATTTAGTTCGCTGTTTCTTTGACGCTTGCACAGTATTCGGAGTTGATTGAGATATTGGCGAATCTAAAGAAAATTCTGGCGTAGCTGAGATAGTTGAGCTTGTTGGAGTGTTGTTTGAAAAATCATTATCAACTTCCATTTTTTTTTAAAATAAAATTAAAATAAAAACACTTAAATTTATATGCTTTTTATCAAGCCAAATGCCAAAAAAACATCGTGGAAAAAGTTTTTTTTAAGCACACACTTAATTGTGAACAAGAGAGGAGATTTTATAATTTAAATGCCGGGTTTAAATTCAAAATCAAAGTTTTTAATATTTTTTTATTTTTACATTTTTGTATAATAAATTAAATAAAATATTAAATTTTTTTTAGCTATAAGTGCTGCTATAAAATTAAAGATTTTTTTTGAAGCTCTGCTTTTCTATTTGAATTTCTATTATAAACGCAACGTTTTTAATATGTATCGACTATGTGACCCATAGGACTTTTATAATAAAAAATTTAACATTGTGAGGTTTATGTTAGACCATGCACCAAATATCCTACTTATGGTATTAAAGCATGCGTCGCTTAACAAAGGGATACGGTAAAATAAATACAAAGGTAATAATTACATGCTTCCTCTTTTACCTAAAAGAATCTTTAATTTAAAAATAGATAATTTACCACCACGACCATCAACCAGACAATTAAACCGCTAAAAAGTCAGGTTCTCAGGTTTCATCCAGGTTTGACAACCTGACCTGACCTGAACCTGAAAACATATAGAATCAGGTTATAAACCTGATAACCTGACCTGAATACCTGAAAATCTCTGATTTTTTATAAATTTTTTTTGCAAAATTTTCAAAAGCCGAAAATCAGTTTTAAAATAATTTTTGTTAATCTGTTAGTTTAAAATTTTTGTTTTTTTTTATTGAATTTATTACAAAATATATTTGGAATTATGTCATTCATTTTGATTATTCGATTATTTTTTCATTCAGCTCTAGTAAAATGGAATAATTAGCTTTTAGAAGGCTTCTAACAATAATCAAATCGTCTTTCATGTTGAAAGACCTCGAAGTACAAACAACACCACATACACTAAAAAAACGTTCAATATAGGCACTCGATGCAGGTATAAACAAAACACGCAAAGCAAATTTAAATAAAATAGGCAGGTGTAGCTTCTGACTTATCCAAAATTGTTTTGTGCTCTTGATTGAATTTATTTTGTCCAAAGAGGTGAAAATCTCAGAAAAAATAACAATTTCTTTGTCCAAATCAGCCTTGAATTTGAACAGATTACCCTCATTTGTATTATCAGTTTCTTTGTCGTCGTCAAATCCGTAATAAAAACAACTGCTATTTGTACTGTGAGCCGACAAAGGTATGTTATCTTCTAATTGAGAATGTTCCTCAAAAATGAGATTAACACAAGCATTTTTCAAAGAAATTAAACCATCGTGTAACATATTTTTGGCAAAAGCTTTCTTTATCCATTTTCGTACTATAGAAATATTCATTAAATATGCAGCCTAAAAAAATGTAAATTTTAAGATCATTTAAGCTTATTCTAAGTGTGCTCGAAGTGTACATTATATGCTTCGAGATCTACTGAATTATTTTACCTTGTAAATTTCAGATTTAATTTCATAATCAAATTTATGATTAATACATTCAGCTAAAATAAGACAAAATTGTTTGGCATCATCACTAATCGAAAACCTCTCCAAATCATAAATGTATTTTTTAATTCCGATAAGCAAATCTGCGATCGAACAGTTATCTCTCTGCCAATTCAAGGAAAGTATGTAAGCAGGTTTCAGTATTTGCAAATAAGTTTCAACAAGCTCAATGTTAACTGGACAATCATATTGTTCAAACGCTTTTCTGTTATAATGAAAAAATAAAATGATAAGTTTATCACAAATTATTAATAGATCTGATGTAATTTTTACCTATCGTATGCCCGCTTAACGCTTTCCATCATTAGATAGGCAGAAGACCATCTTGTTAGATTCTGCAAACGCAATCGACACTTTTTCTCTCTGAAAGTGTGGTTAATGCGAATTGATCGCCTAAAATTAGCATTAGAAACACTAATGTCCTTTAATAGATTGGAAAGCTCTGTGTGATTTTCGATTGCATGTTTAATAGCAAGATTCAACTTATGACAAGCACATTGAAATCTTGGTATATTGCTTGAGCCTAAAACCAAAAAAAGATTGTAAAGACTTTCAATTTTTATTTTAATAATTTTAACACCTATTTTCAAATTTAATTCAGTTATAGGGATACCGCTGGTTAAATCATATTCATCGTTGTATTGAATTTGTTTTAGGACCTTCTCTGTAGGACTTGCTGATAGCTGTATATTATTATTAAATTTCAAGGTTTCTAAATGTGTAACAATATCATTGATTTCATTTGTAATTGAAGTTGCATCAGGCAAAGCACTGACCCCTTCTAAATTAGTTTCAATGACATCAGGTTCAGTAGAGCTAGTGACAGTAGTTGATTGATTAGCATTACTATCTGAATATTTGTTTTTAATCTTGTCCATTATATTTGAGAATGTTACTAAATCAAAGTTTGTCTCCTCAACAACATCTTCATCTCCAAAAATTATGCTTTGGTCTAAAAGCTGACCAAAGAGTCTCACCAATGAGGAACCTTCATCACATACTATACCTTTTAATATTATTTAAATAATTATTTTAAAAACAGGACGGTCAATTTTCTGATAAGAAGTAACATACCAACAATTTTTCTGTAGTCGAAACTATATTTGTTTATTATGTCTTCAATAGCTATTTGAATGTTCTCAGCGCAATGACCACCTTTCATACGCTGCATGTCAATTACTATTAACTGTCTATTAAAATTAAAGTCAACTAGAACAGCACCTAGTGCTATAAAATCTGCGTTGACTCGATTTGTCCAGATGTCGACAACCAAAGATATAATTGCAGCATGTTTTAACTTCGATTCAATATGGTTAAACAATTTAACCATAACTTCCGGTAGCATTACGTTTCGAAATGTGTGGTATGTTGGGGCCGTGATGCTTGAGTCAAGGATGTCCTTGAAGCATGGATTTGAAAGCTGC
>JAESIW010000051.1:0-11288 GCA_016802295.1 Brachionus rotundiformis
CTCAAAGATATTGATAACTTTGTTTGATAATTTTAAATAATTTAGTTATTCTTCATTTTTTTATTTTGTTTATTTGTTAACTTAAACATTAGTGGATATAGATAAAAAAGACATCTTATTCAAATTTTAAAAAAGAGTACTTATTTCCACATTTAATTTTTAATCTCTCAATATTAATACTTTTATTATCTTCATCAGAACTGTATTCGATATCCTTATTTAAAAAAAAAATAAAATTCTGAATTTTTAATTTAATAGAATTGTACTTTGATTGAATTTTCTATTATATTAACATAGTTCTTAGCACAGTCACCTGAAATTGTCACACACATAAAACTCGAATGAAAAATTGGATTCTAAATATCCAAAATTATCTAATATATTTTAGATTAAATTAATCATAACCTTATAATATAATGGTATCGATTTTGAAGTTGTTTTTAAGATCGAATCAACATTTTTAACCAAATCAGACAAATCTTTGTCATACAACACTTTAAAACCAACAAAGATATTCTTTTCTGATCCACATTTGCGCGATTCATATTCATAAGATTCAATTTTGTTCTCCAAAACTATTAATTTATCTAAAACAGCTTCAAATCTTAATAAAATTAATAGATTTTTAAGAAATCAAGTCTCTATATTACTTTTTTTGAGTTTTTAAAGATTTTTCCAAATTTTCGGTCAATAATTTTGACTGGGAATTTTTAAGCAAAAATGGTCTGGATACACTTAAATGAAATTCATCTAACTTAGCAACACTTTTTATCTCTGGCAAGTTTTCAAGCTTTTTTGTTACACTTTGAACTGTTTTGTTTATCAATTCATTTTGAAATGAATTAAATTCAACTATTGAATATTTGCTAAAAATAATTAATAATAAATAAAAAAAACATACTTGGAATGCTTAAATGAACGAGCCATTTACCAGGCTCAAAGTTAATACAATAATCCATCTCATTTAATGGCTTCAATCGCTTACCAATACTTCCTGAACCATTTTCAGCAACTAGATTTCTTTTCATTTAAAAATAGAATTTTTTTTTGAAATGTAAAAAATATTGTCTTCAGTATAAGTTAATTTAATAAATTATTTTTTCAAAATTATTTAACAAAAAATTAAAAAAATGAATCGCTTAACAAATGGTCAAAGTGAAGCAAGCGAAACAGTGGAAATTGAACAGAATCTTGACCAAAATATTCAGATAGCTCAATTCAAGAATTTGAGACTTAAATTCGACTCTACATTAACCAGCCAATTCGACTCTGAATTCATAGACACGATAGATAAAACAGATCTAAATAGACCTGGTCTAAGTGAACAAATTGGATTTTTAATTGATTTTTTCAACCAAATTGATCTTTCTTCCCAAGCCAGCTCAAACTATGCTCTTTTAATTAACAAAATAAAGACTCTGAGCAGTTATCTTGACTTTGCCACCATTGACAGAGACAATTCCAACTTCGAATATCTCAAAAACCAATTGATAGAGTAATTAATTAATAGAGTAAAAATTAAATTTTTATTTTTATTTTTTAAATCAAGATTTTTGATTAGCAAACTTGAATTTTTGTTCAACAAATTAAAGTTGACCAAATCCTCAGATTTGGAAAATAATCTAGTCAGCTTAATTGCTCAAATATTGAGACTACTGCGGAGATATTTTAATCCAGAAAAGTTGGTACTATATTACAAAAAATTGATCCTATTTACCAAACAAACAAGTATAATTGTTAAAATGTTTAATTGTCTTTTAAAGTTATCAAATAATAATTTTTAAATTAAGGAAATAATAAAGTTTTGAACGAAATTTTGAGTATTTGGACAAATCCAAATTTTAGAATGTACAAAGATAATAAAGACACTCTGTTGCCAATTTTAAAAAGAGTAAACCAGAAAGTTCTGCGTTAATAAAATTATTATCATTTTACAAAATTTTAGAATTTTTCCAATTCAGACTATCGCATTCGTTCCAAGTGTTTATCTATTTTAACTTACCATTACACATTAAGACAAAGTGAACTTGATGATAGCTATGCTGAGCTGAGAAATAAAATCATCAAAATTCTAATGAATTTTTTGGATGATTCGGATCCAAGGGTCAGAACCAAATCCCTTGAATTGATGGTAAAATTCAACAATGTATAGAATATTATTTTAAAAGCTTTTCTAGATTCTGCTACATTGTAATGGAGTAAGTGTAGAAGTAGAGCATTATGATGACATTAAACAAAGTATATTTGATGACTATGACCAAGTTAGGCTTCTTTCCACTCAAATGATCTCCCTTTTGGCGTTCACATATCCAGAATAGTAGCTTTGTACCTATTCGAATGAATAATTGTATTTAAATTCCTTAAATAGCCAAATAAACCTCAGCAGCGAGCAAGAAGATGGAAAAATTCGCCTAGCTGATGAAGTTTTCAGCAAAATATGCTTTATGATAAATGATATATCACTTGATGTTCGAATTTGTGCCAGTTATTTATTAGTAAATTTTGTCTTTATGATTTAGTTGGGATATTTTTTTTTATACAAAAGGGAAAAATAGACTTGGTCAGCTCTAAATTTTTGCTCCAAACACTTGACAAGAAGCTAATGAGTGATTTAAAGCTTCGGAAGATTCAAAAATTTCGTCAAAAAACCCTTGTGGCAAACGAGTTTGGTGGTGGCCCATCAACATCAACCAGTATTATTGGCGAATCAAGTGATTCACAGATAGACGAAGATGACAACTTGAAATTGATCACTCAAGGCGCTTGTGGTGCATTTATACACGGCCTGGAAGATGAATTTCTTGAAGTTAGATCCGAATCTGTGGAATCTTTGTGCAGTCTTGCCATAAATTGTCCAAAATTAGCCGCCAAGGCGATTGACTTCTTGGTCGATATGTTCAATGATGAAATTGAACTGGTAAGGCTCAAAGCCATTCAAGCACTGAACAAAATTCTGCACTATGTCCTTCTCGGAGATGACCAAATCGACATTGTTGTGTCAGTTATTGAAGACAGCTCTTTTGACATCAGAGAATCTCTTAAAGACCTCTTGTCCAATTGCAAGCTTGCAACCAAAATTGGTGTCAGAAAAACAGTGCAGGCTTTATTGAAAAATCTTGCCAAATATCCAAATGACAAGTCTTCAATTTGGAAGTAGTGTTTAATTTTAAAATATAGATAATAAAGTGTAATTTTATCATTCAATATAACAGGTGTTTTAAAAGCTTAGGTCAAAAGCATTCAAAGTTTGTCATGTCATTAATATCATACTTGATCAACCTTCATCCTTTTATAGATTTGGTCGAACCGGACATAAATGACCACTATTGTAAGAAAAAAAATTTATAAAATTTTTCTCATCAATTCTGTCTCAAAATGTTTTATTTAATAATTTTAATAATTTAATTTAATAATATAAAAAAAGATAATTTTTTTTTCAAATATAAAGATATAAGCACTTTAATAATGATAATGAATGCTTTGAGTCAAAATTCAGCCATTATTCCACTACTACCAAACTATATATTCAATCATTATTTCTACATAAAACTAAAGCATCCAAATTTAATACCAAGTATAAGATTTATTGAAAACGAATCTGTGTGTGGCAAAATGTTGGAGTCATGTGAAGATAAAGAAAATGTCCAAGATAGTCTCCAACATGACGAAATGGTATCATTTTTTATAAAAACAAGATCAAATCTAAAAAATTTGAGTCAAAATCTGGGCTCATGTCCATCAAGTTTACTTGGTCTATTCGAATCTTTTAGCAAAGACTTACAACATTTGTCCGAAATAGATTTAACAAACGAAGGAGCAGGAAATATCTCGGTCATTTCTGAAATAATGAAATCTTATCTGGACTGTTTTATGACCATTTTAAAAGTATCCACTGAATCAGCCTCGCCTGGAATCAACACCGTTGCCAATTGTGAAAAATTGCACAACCAAAAATTGATCCAGATCGAACACGCTCTCTTGACCAGCATTAATTTGATTCTTTTATACAAAGGATATCAAGAAAAAGAAAAAATTATCATTATAAAAATGTATTTGTACTTAAGAGGTCTTTATCTAAGAGAATTCTACCTAAAAAAAAACATGTTTAGCTCATTTCTGAACTCATATTTAAAGTTAAATTTGGCCAGAAAAGATTTTGTCAAAGAGTGTAGGCTTTATGTGTCCTTAATCAAATATTTTGATGCCCTACTGGACGCAGACTTTAGAAAAATGCTTTACCAAGTTCTAAAAGAGCTTCCAATCGATCTTCCACTCTTTCTGAGATCGGCTGAAAGTGATGTCAAAGAGGCCTATTTGGAAATGTTGCTGATAGATGAAACTCAAAAAGAGACAGAATTGGGTTATGCCAAAATGCACTTGGAACTAATCGAACCTGTAGATAACTTGGACAGTCCAATAAGGTTTCAGCCTGGATTAGTCAGTTTGATTAAAATAAAGGCTATTTTGTACAATTTTAACAGATTTGATAATCTTTATATTCAAGTATTTTAGTTCTGAAAATAAAAATAAATTTTTTGGCATTATATTTTAAGATAACTTATTCGGATAATGACAAACATTATATTTCAATTGATTCTTATTCGATTAAGCTTTTAGACAAAAATAAACACACTTTGGAAACAGACATTCACTTGGCCAATTTGGCACTTACAGGTAGTAATAATTTTTTTTGAAAATTATTCTAAAATAAAAAATAGATTAATTATTAAAATGTGTATATAACTAGATGTTAGTGAATTATAAAAATATGTCTAATGTTTGGGTAAGGCTTGGTCAAGAATTTTTACCATATAGATCTTAAAATCTTGATTATATTTCAGATTTCTGTTTCTAATTAAGTATTAATCGTAAACTAAACAAGTCAATTAATTATAATTTCAAAAATAAGGTTAAAAATTTATTTTAATTAAAGACCAAATATAATTCAACATTTATAAGAAATTTGAAAAATATTAAAATTTGGCTAAAAATGTATTTGTTTGAGATTTTTTCCAATGTTAAAAATACCAATTTTTAAACATTGCTAAAAATGGTCATTTACTCAGCTAATAGTTAATTGGAAAATTTAATAAATTTTAAACAAGATAAAATTCTAAATTTGTATTTATTCTAAGAAAATTGTATGATCAAATTGTGCATTGCAATGATGGTAGATGAGTACAATGATATAAAAGAGGGTTATGGTGGCGCTGAGACGAACACAAATGGCAAAGAGGATAATTTAGCCAAGAATCTTAATAACATGAACGCTGGTGGTCTGAGTGAAAAAATGAACAAAAGTAATCTGTATCCAGTCCAATTGTCAAGAAATGTAAAGATCTATTTTGAACCTTTGGCTAAAAAATACCACTAAAATTCAATCGATTACTTTTAATTTTGAAACTTATTAATTTTTGAACAAATTTTAGATTGTAACTAGTGTAATAAATAAAAGAATAATTATTTAGAAAAATATTTATTAATTATCTTTGTCGCTCTCATAGGCTTCCTCATCTGATGAACTAGGCAGCATGTCCTTGTCAATATTGTATCCATCTTTTTGCACAGCATCTTCATTTAAATCAAACTCTTTAGGCCTATTCAAACAATTAACTTAATAAAACAAACATTATACTAATCGTACCACATGCCTTCGTTTTTTATATATTTTATAACATCTTTGTTGAGAATTTGCACAATCTCTGCTTTGACTTTGTTTCCCTCTTCTATTGGTTCAACCAAGACAAAGTCACCTCTCTTGATCCAGATAGATTTGCGGAATTTAACTGGCATGGAAACTATGAAAATGTCACCAGAGGCTGTCTCTACATCGTGTAGATTGTTACCGCGTGGTCCTTTAATCTAATTCAAATAATTAGAAAAAAATGTTTGGTTGAATTCTTTTGGTCATAAATACTCGGACAATGGTTTGATTTTCTGTTGGAAGAAAATAATTATTTTCTGTCTCTAGAAAAACATGCTTCTTTTTAGTTGTAGCTGACATTTTAATATTTTGAAATTTAATTAAAATTTATTTCTTATTTTATATGAATTTAAATTTTTAATATTTTTTAAAGCAATGTGCTTAGGTTTGTCTTGGAAAAACACTTTAATGGATCAAAATTTTTTATTATGTAGACTCTTAAGGAATTTGAGACTTAAACATAACCTATAATGGTATTGTGGCTTTCTTAAATGTCTTAATTAAATTATTATATCTATTACAAACTGTTCATACTATGCTAAAACAAACTCTCAAATGTTGGACCCCAAGGACATTTCAAAAACTATACATTGCATTTGTAAGACCACACTTGGAATACGCCATAACTATATAATTTTTTTTTTAAATAAAATAAAAATTTTAAATTTTTATAGAATTGATGAATTTAAATAAAAGAATTTTTTATTAATTGATTTTTTATATTATTAAAATCTAATAAAAAAAATTTATTAGAAGACAACTGGTTAAATGTTAAGTTTGTTTTGATATAATAATTATTTTTAAAATCTTTTTTTAAAAATTACACCATTTTCTCAATTCTACTTTTGACCTTAATTGATCAAAAATAGTACAAATTCTATCTATTTTATCTATTATTTTAACATTATAGAAAAAATCAAAGCAAATTACACAAATGAAAGCCATGGACATGAAAAGCAGAATTGAGCTGGAACTGCGAGGAAGGGAAGCATCAATGGTATGACTCAGTAAATGAGTGTATTTAAATACATCTTAATTAATCTATTTTTCCAGATTAAAGAGCTTAACTTGGACAGTTGTCGGGCACAGCAGATTGAAGGTCTCACCGATGACTTTGAGTCTCTCGAGATTCTCAGTCTCATCAATGTGGGTCTAACTACTCTGAAGGGATTTCCAAAGTTGACCAATTTAAAAAAATTGGAATTGAGCGACAACAGATTGTCAAGTGGATTGGACAATTTGATCAATTGCCAAAGTTTGACTCATTTGAACCTAAGCGGTAACAAAATAAAGGACATTGAGACTCTTGCTGCACTTGCCAAGCTTTCCTCTTTGACCAATTTGGACTTGTTTAATTGTGAAGTGACCAAGGATGTAAGCTATAGGGAAAAAGTGTTCAAGCTGATTCCCAGTCTCAAGTATTTGGATGGCTTTGATCTAAATGACCAGGAAGAGGACGAATTTGATGCAGATAATGAAACAGATGACGAGGATGACCAAGATGAGGATGACGAAGAGGACGATGAAGACGAAGATGATGAGGATGATGAAGATGGTGATGAAAATGAGGTTGGTCTTTCCTATTTGCAAAAAAGCAACTTGGAAGATGACGACGATGATGAGGACTTTGATGCGCAAAAAGTTGCCAATCAGACTCAGGAAGACGATGAAGAAGATGACGAGGAGGATGTGGAAGAAGTGGCTAATGAAGTTGACCCGAGTGAAATTCAAGAGAACAGATCTAGAAAGAGAAAACTTGACCAAACTGAAGAGGACTCGCAAACAAATTAAATCAACTAAATTGATGTCTTCCAAATAAACAAAACAATTTATTTTTTTAAGTATTAAAATAGTTAAAAGTTATACACAAGTTATTTGTATATCAAATTTTATATTCTGTAAATTTTTTAAATTTGAATAAAATTCTTTGTATCTTATTATCTATTTTTTTAATTAAGGCTTGAAATTGACTTGATTTAGTCTACTTTTTCGAATTTATTTGATTCAAATTTTCATTATATTGAAATTAAAAATCTGCCTTAATAAAAAGTCATATGAGAGACTGAACTATATAAAAAAATTTTGATCAAAATTGCCTAAAAATTAGTATTAATTAAAAATGATTGTTTAATGATTAGTGACAGAATCTTTCAAAAATTTATTATATAATACTAAAAATTAAAAACATCAATTATTTAATCGGTAAATAAAATGGTATTTGTCATTTTGTGTAGAAACTGAATTGGTATTTTTGATCTAAATTTACCAAAAAATTATTTAATTGCCAAATTTGGTGACTTGATTGATAAAATTCAGCGTCCTTTTTAATATGATATTTGTTAAATATATTCTTTAATTTCTACATAAATAATCAAATCATTTATTTCAAATTTTTAGATAATAAAAATGTATCTTGAAATATTTATAAATTTAATATTTTTTATTAAAATAAATGGAATTAGCCTTGGAAACAATACTTTTTGCCGAAGTCAGACACCCGAATTCACTTTTCTGAAAGCCAAATCATCTGACTATACTTATGGTCTAATTGTTAAAAACTTTTGGAATTTATCTCAGATAAATTTTCAATGTATTCAAACTCATGATAAAATATACTCCATGTTAATCAAGATTTTTCCCAATAAAGAAATTACTTTATCGAATGAGCTTAAATTGGAAAATGAAGGACATCTTTTTTTACCTGAGAGCCTGGAGTTTACATTCACCAATATTAGAAGAATTGATCATAATTTATCAATTTTCAGTAGTCTTAAAATAAGTTTTGATTTAAAATTTATATTTTCAAAATTGGACTTAAATTTTGATTGTAATTTAAATTACTTTAAGAATTCCAAAATCTTAGGTAACTGTAATCAAATTGTTTTCAATAGAGTAAAATATCTTACACCAATTTGTCCTTTTTTATTCAAAAATATGAATTTTAGAGTTGTTGAATTTAATTCGTTGTCAGATACATTCATTTCAAAAAACATAATAAAATTTATTTATCTTAATACCTCTTTTGAGGCCACTGTTAATCAATTAAATTTAAAAGGCCATCAAATAAATATTCTAAATGATACAATTGACTTGAACGTTTTCAAAAATCTTTCCTTTTTATACCTAAGTGGCAACATAAAACATATAGATTGGTCAGTTATCATTCAATTGAATAAACTATCTTTTATTTACATCAGTCAGTTTAGATTACAAGATTTCTTTATTAAAAATAATGCTTGGTTCGAAATTTTGAACAAATTTTCCAAAAATAATTTGTTCATAAGCTTTCAGAATAATGATAAATACGATTTTCCTGATCAAGATTTTTGCTTATTTTACCAATTTCCAAAACTAAACTTGATTACATTCACAATTATATTCATTGACGAAGATCCCAAATGCAGTTGTGTCTTATTTTGGATAAGCAAAGTTTGTGGATCAAAAGATTACCTAAGCTTATGTGAATATGAAAAATGGACCAACAATTGTATCGATCATTTATCATCTTACCGTCCATTCGATAGCCATCTCTACAAATTAAACTATTTACTAGTCGGAGCCATTCTAAATTATATAAGTTCAATTGGTTTTTTAATTTTTTCAACAGTTGGCTTTTTGACCAATTTATTTAATGTCTACATAATAACAAATTGCCAGAAAATGAAAGAAAATTCCAAAGGTCCAAGTGTAGAATTATATAGATTAATGAAGCTTATTTCATTGCTGAATGTGGTATACTGTTCAACTCAAGTCTTTCATGTTTTAAATACGTGTCCATTAATTAATGGATTTTATTGCTCAAGTTTTTATGGTAATGTAGCTCTACAATACTACGAAATTTATGTCATTGATTTTTTTGGTGGTATTCTTAAAACATTAACTAACATTTTAAATATTTGGATTTCATTTTATCGCTGTGCCATGATTGATCAAAAATCAAAGCTTTTTAATTTTTACCATAAAATGGTAAAATTTAAAAACAGGTTCACAAGATCAAGCAAAAAAATTTTGATCCTTACAATTATAATATTATTAAATGTTGATAAGTTAAATTCTAAAATAGCCAAATACAAAGATGGTGATTTTGATCCGGATTACTTTGGCTTTCCTTTGAGAAATTGGTTTATTAGAAAAGATATTGAAGTAGTTGAAGATGTTATTGGTCTTAATATCAAAACATTATCAGAAAACAAATTATTCTTTTTGGATATTACCAATGTGGTTTTTAATAGTTTAATATTGTGGTTGGTCTTGTTCATTTTGGATATAAATTTGTTAATAAAATTTAGAAAACAATTAAACCAAAAAAAAAGAGTCTGGCTACATGTCACTTTGGAAGAGTCAACTATGAAGCATTTAAAAAATATTGAGAAAAAAAGTCTCAAAATGACTATAAAAATATGGTTGAATTGTTTTATTTTGGTTTTACTGCGTTTTTTTGAAGTATGTAATGTAATGTTCATTTTTTATATGACAATCAGGTTCAATTTTTGCCAATATTCCGAAAAAATATGTGACAATTTTACAGATTTTGGAAATTTATTTTATTTGATTTCAACATCTTATTCGTTTATAATTTATTATTTATTTAATAATTCCTTTAGAAATGTAGTTAAGATGCGATTAAAAAGACAATTTTAGAAATACTTTATGAATCAAAACCAAATAATAGAATAAACATTTTACAAGATAAAAATTTCAAATTATATTTTAATTGCTTAAACAAAAATCAAGGTATTAACTATTTATCTGGATATTAAATTTTTAAACAATATTTATTGAAAATAACTAATTTAGATATTGATTTATTAAAAGTTAAAAAAAATAAGCAAATTTTTAACTCATTTAAAGATTAAATAAAATTTAGAAATAACCGAAAGAGCTGAATGAAATTGGAGCAGCAATTTGTGAACCACATGATGAAATTGGGGCACTGATTTGTGGGAGAGAAATTGGCTCTGGGAAGCTAATTGGAGCACTGATTTGTGGCAAGCTGATTGGGGCGCTTATTTGTGGAAGAGCGATTGGCTCTGGGAAGCTGATTGGAGCAGCAATTTGGGATCCACATGATGAAATTGGAGCACTGATTTGTGGAAAAGCAATTGGCTCTGGAAAGCTGATTGGGGCACTGATTTGTGGGAGAGAAATTGGCTCTGGGAAGCTAATTGGAGCACTGATTTGTGGCAAACTAATTGGGGCGCTTATTTCTGGCAAGCTAATTGGAGCAATTGGAGCTGAGATACCGCAACCACAAGACATTTTATTTTGGTTTTGTAATTAGTTGAAAGAATAAGATAAATAATTTGAATTTGTTCTGATGTTTGGAAAAGAAAATTTTAAGCTCTTTTTATAGACATTTTTTTGCTATCTTATGCAATCAATCAATTCAAATAAAATCGAGAATCTCCTATTGATAAATCTAGTTTATTTTTTAGTGTTTACCTTAACAATAAATAGAAATTAATTATCTTTTATTTGTTGGACAGCCTGTTTCATATTTAACAATTGGATTCTTTCTTCACGCCTTCGATTTTACCAAATTCAATTCTTTTTTTTTAAAGAAAGAATAATTTTCATTCTCAGC
>JAESIW010000054.1:0-10214 GCA_016802295.1 Brachionus rotundiformis
AAAATCTAGACTTATTATCATTTTTAAATTCACATTTCAAGTTAAACTTGGCAAAATATCAATGAATATTAGTAATATAGTATTAAAAAAAAATTCAAAATTTAAATTAAATAAAATTCAAACAAAATGATAATAGTTTTTTAACTTATTTGAGATTAAAAAGCTATTAATGCAAATGTTGTAGGATTTAAAATCATGCTCATTTTGACATTGCCAAAACAAATATGATTTTGTAAACCTGTATCAAATTATCTATTTGCTTTAATTAAATAATTTGTCACTTGGAACTTTGGAAAATTAAATGCCATTAGTGTTTATTGATTTTGAGCCCACAATTAAGTTTATTTAAAATGTCTATTTAAGTTACAAAAAAAATTCATAAATTCATACTTTAAAAAAAATGCTCTGGTTAAAATCCAAAAGTTCGAATCTAATTTTGTATAATCTTATTATAATTGGAATTATTACAAATGTAAGAGCATTTTATATCACTAATGATATAACATGCTTGCCTAATAAAGTTATCCCTCATCCAACAGATTGTGGAAAATCTATAAAATGTGGTCAAAAAAATAAATTTAAAATTAAGATTGTAACAGATTCATTCAATGTGGCAAAACATTTCTTTGATTATATTTAATTTTTTTTCAATATGAATTTTATTCAAATATGGTTTAAAAAATTTTTATTCTATCTATTTTATACTGTGAAGCTAAAATGTGCTAAACGATTTTCCAGATTCAAATATCTGATAAAAAACAAAATTTTTAGCTCAATTTTAAAATTTTCTGTCATTTTTTAATTTGTCCATGGGACTTGAAGTATAAATGAAGCTATTAAGCTATGGGGAGGCTGGTGTAATGGTGGACCCGATAACTGTTATTATAATTGTTCAACAAGCGGATGGATGGAACGACCGCATTATTTTGATTGGTTTAAAAAAGTTTTTGTTACTCATTAAGAATCGATAGAGGGGCCCAAGTTATTGATTCTTGATGGTCATACTTCACACATAAATCTTACTTTAGTTAAACTTGCAATCGAAAAGAATATACACTTGCTGTGTTAGCCTGCACATACATCACATTTATTGCAACCACTAGATGTAGCTGTTTTTAAACCTGTTAAAAAGATGGAAAAAAATAATCGCCGACTTTTACCAAAATTACAACAAGGCCAATTTAGATAGTGTTTCCTTTCCTCCCCTTTTCCGTACTTTAACGGAAAAAGCTTTTCGTAGAAGCCATGCAGTAGCCGGATTTGAAAGTACTGGTTAGTTCATTTTCGTTTTTTATTGTTAATTTCTGCCTTGCATGATTAATAAAATTAATTTTTTTTAAAAGGTATTTTTCCAATCAAGAGATCAATGATTGAGAATTCGATGCTTATAAATCGGATTCTGATTCAGCTGATGAAGAGTCAAATAAAGCAACTCCACCAAATGCAGCATATTCTCCGTCTAAGTCTTCTCCGTCAACAAATTTAACTTTGTCTGTAACAAATACAAATGTGGCTGCTTAAATTGAAACACAATCAAAAGAGCAACCGTCACAGGCATCTAACTGTACCTACTAGGACAACCATTAAAAAAGCTGTTGAAGTATCAATGAAGCGGTTTTTACAGAAAGAAACATGTGAAGTGAAAACGAAAATAGCAAAAATTAATAATAGAAAATTTACTGAGTGTCTTACAGAAGAAGAATGTTTAAAACGCCTTAAAGAGTAAGAAGTGGGCAAAAACCCCAAAAAAGCTAAAAAAGGAACTGGAAGAGGACGACAACGAAAGCATATTGAAAGGAAATTGACACCAGGTGAAAATGAAAACTCTTCAGAATCCGAAATATTGTGTAGCTCATGTGAAACAAAGATGGCTGAAGAGATAGAGAACACGTCAAAATGGTTATCTTGTTAAAGTTAAACCGAGTTAACCGGCTTAACCTTTTGAACCTCACATAATTAACCGCGGAGATAAATGGGTGAAAAAAAATTTCGGAAAAATTGGGTGACTATTTTTGAAGTTTTTGAACAAAATGGGTGCGAAATACGCAATAAAAAAAATAGGGCACCCGGTTAGACCAGGTTACCATAGTTAGATTATGAAAAATGATTTTTAAAAATGTTTTAAATTTATTTTGTTACTAACGAAAACAAATTTAATGAAATGTAATTTCTTTCAGATCATATTTTTTTGAAATTCAATATCGTTTTCATTTAACTAAAGTTTAATTATATTAATGTGATAAAATAAACTCAACCAGCAAATCTTAATTTTTCCAATGGACCAAAATAACCGTAAATTTTTGAACATATTTGTTTAAAATAGTTTTATTTAATTCAAGTTTCTGCAGCCTATAACGAATATTTTAGCAAAGAATTAAAAGGTCACATTGAAAGAGTCTGTTGCATTAAAGTTGTAAATAACACAAAATTAGTTAGTGCAGATTGGACCGGAACAATAAGAATATGGAATCTAGAGAATTTGGCATGCATTTTAATTTTAAAAGGTCATACAAGACCAGTTAAGTGTCTTGAAGCTATTGATAAAAGCAAACTAGCAAGTGGTTGTTGTGATGGATTAATACGAATTTGGAATATTGAGACTGGTCAATGCATCAAAGATCTGAAAAGTAAATATTTTACAATTTTATGTCTAGTTTCTCACGATTACAAAACTCTCATAAGTGGTAATATTGGTGGAGAGATTAAAATTTGGAATACAGAAACTGGTGAATACATTGTTAATGCGCATGATAAACATAAATATGAAATTATTTGCATTAAATTAGTTTCTGACAATATTTTTGCGAGTGCAAGTGGGGATAAATCAATAAAAATTTGGAATGTGCATACTGGAGAGTGCATGAATACTTTACACGGGCACAAGAGCTCAATTTATTGTTTGTTTATTATAGATAATAATACAATTGCTAGTGGCAGTGGTGATTGCACGATAAGAATCTGGAATATGCAAGAGAGAAAATGCCTAAAAACATTAGAAGGTCATTCTAATGATGTTCGTGAGTTAATAATAGTTGATAAGAAAACTTTTATTAGCGGATGCTGGGATTGTTCAATCAAGATTTGGAATTTAGAAAGCGGAGAATGCATCAAAACACTCAACGGTCATTTAGATTGTGTCATATTTATGCAGATTGTTAAAGACAATTTTTTAATCAGTGCAAGCTTTGACGACACAATAAGATTTTGGAATTTAGATAGTGGACAGTATGAAAAAATAATTTATTGTCAAAACAATTCTATAAACCGATGTTTTTTGGTAAAAGAGGATAGAAAGTTTATTAGTGGAGGGTTTGATGACGGAATAATTAGAATTTGGAATTTAAATAATTTAATTTAATTTTAATCGGAGTCAAATATTAAGTATTTGTTTTATTTGTATCAAAATGTGATTTTTTAAGAGATTTTTTTCTATTTTTTTAGGTAGAAAAAAAATTTAATAAAAAAAACAACTCATTTTACATATAAGTAAAAGTAAAAATATGTATTTTTTTAATTTAAAATTTTTTGTCTAGGTTTAAATAAAAAAATTTCCAAAATTCTCATTTAGAAAATAAAGTAAATAAAAACTATCAAAAGAGAGTTATTTAAGAATAAATCCATAGCTCTCTATTTGATTCATCAATTATTTAAATAGGAATTCTCTTTTAAAATTTATTTCTTTTTTTTCTGGTGTTGTTGCTTAACTTAGATCAAGAATTTCGACAAGAAATCAACAATGAAAACTTTGATTTTGATTCTTTTTCTAGTTTATTTTGAGTACAATTTTTGTGAAGATTATAATAAATTTGAAAAGTTTCGACTAAACGGCTCAAGTGAATTGACCGTATCAGATCAATTTCGAAATACACAACTCAATTTATTTTATATTAGTTTACAAAATTTTAATCTTCTTAAATGTCTTTCAATATGTTCAAAAAATCAAAAATGCTTTATACTAGCTTACAAAAAAGAGCAAAGTTATTCAAAATGTGAATTTTTTTCAAATCAAAATTTGACAGAAAGCAGCATTATTTTTGATCATGGTTCATTTATATACAAAAAAGAAACTATTTTGACTGAAAAAAGTACAAAAATTTTTGAAAATTTTATTCAAAAATCCAACTACATTTGTATATTTTCTTATAAATAAGCTGGATTGTTTGGTTCTGAATGCTTGTCAGATTCTGACTGTTTGGGTTCGAGTATTTTTGGAATTAATCAAATGCCATTTACAATATTTTATACAATGTCATGTGTGAACAATTTATGCCTGTAAGGCATATTTTTAATAAAAATAAAATTAAAAAATTTTACAAATTTTAAGATGCAAATCACCGTATTCTAGTTTAATTGAAAATAGATGTGTGATTACAAATGGGCAATTATGTCAAGATGATATTGAATGCTATTATTTATGTTCACCAAGCAACAAGTGCATTGGTGGCTGAAAAATAATATGTTACTAAGATATTCCTGCGTGAATGATTTAAAACAGTTAAATTTATACTTTAAATAAACATTTTCAGTTATTTTAGAAATTATAAAAATTATTTTTCAATTCTATTTTATTTTTTTTATTTAATTTTATTTAAAAATAAAAATAATATTATTTACATATTTATTTTTAGAATTAATCTTCATCATCATCAGCTCGGTCATAATTAGAATTTCCAATCTGACAACATAAGCAGTTAAAAGTCGACTGATCTGGTTGTATGCAAGCACAATTACAATTTAGATCTCCATACTAAATTATTTAAATTTTTACTAGAAGCCAAAAAAAATTTATATTTAAAAAAAAAATTACAGAACAACAAGGAGTTTGATCGCCACAAGCAGTGCAACATGGTTTATCAGGACTTGAACAACATTGACACAAAATTAAGCCTACAAAATCGAGATTCTTTAATTAAAGGAATAGAAATAATTTTTTAATTCAATAAAGGAAAAAATTAAAAAAAAATTACTCTCTTAGGACAGCAAACATCCAAGCATTTGTCTATAGTCGGTGTTCCACAAGTGCACGCATCCGAGCATCATTCTAAACATTGACAACATCCTGCATCAGGCCCACATGAACATATATCATTTTAACAAGCGCCTTTCGTTTTGGCAAAATAAATAATCATGTAGATAATAAAAAATACGACCAAATAGCCAGATGTAGTATACCAACTGGTGGTACTTCTAATTGTAGTAATGTACTATTTGAATTTAAAGACGGACTATAATTTGGCTTTAAAAAAATATTATTTTTAAAAAATTTTTAATTTTTGTCTTTTCTGATAGATAATTACATAGATTATGGCCATTTTGAATATTAAATTCCAACAAAATGAGCATTAATGTTCAACCTTTTTGAATTTTTTTTCTTTTTTCATTTTTGAATTATCAAAAGACCTTAGCCTTAAATTTTTGTCACCATAGAAACCAAAAAAATATAAAAAAAAATCAAAAGGTCATTAAAATAAAATTCTAAATGAAAATAAAGAATATAGGTTTTATTTAATAAAAAATTTCTATAATTTTAGGCCCAAAAAGCTATCTCAGATGACGATGAAGTGATCAGGTTTCCATTTTTTGAAAATTCCAATTGATAAATAGGTGTTCTGTGATTTCTAAATGATTGCCTGACTGATCCGTCGAGTCGATTCCAAATTTTTAGTTCAAAATCGTGCGAATCACTTATCACTTGGCCATTGTTTAAAACATGAATGCATTTTTTTCTACAAAAAGCCAATGCGTGAATGTAAAAACTTCTTAATTGATCACCAGTGGCCAAATTCCATACCTTGGCCGAACCATCGCTTAACCCGGTGATCAATTCACCATTATTTAAAATAGCCATAGAATAAACATGACTCAAATGAACAAATGTATTTAACAAACTAGAACTAGCTAGATCCCATATTCTAACAGTTCCATCAGCTAAACAGCTGGCTAAATTTCCATTTGGCAAAGAGATAATGTCATAAACAGCATTTTTATGACCAATTAATCTTTTTTTAACATGTCCATTCTGAGAATCTCTGATTAAAATATCATAATTATTTGACTGTTGACCAATAGCCAAATCATCATTACTCAAAACAGTTAGACTTATTATTCCTTAAAATAGTTAGACGTACTATTTTAAGACCGTACTTTTATACAAAATACCGATAAAAATATGGAATATATATAACTAGAATAAACTTAAAAAAATTATGATATTCTACAATATGTTTCAAGTTTATTTTTTATCATTATAAATAATCTGCAACGAGTTTTATCTCGCGGAGCGTAGTACTTACGTACTAAGCTATGGCAGATGAAATTGAGTTTAATAAATATGTTTAAACAAATTTGTCTAAATTGTTTTTAAACTGTTTAGTGTAAGTGAGCTTTTGACTTCTTCTGGTAAGGCGTTCCAGAAGGGAGCAATTCTATTCGAAAAAAAGTTGCTACGTTCTGGACATGATCTAACAAATTGTCTGTAGAGATGATTTTGTTTTCTTGTGTGACCAGCAGGACCTGAAGAGTTTGAATTTGGAGTCTGAACGGTTGGGTGGAACCAATCAATGTGGTTAATGTTTTTGTTGAATTTAAAGAACTGAATCAAGTCGCCTCTATTCGACGATCCTCTAAACTCGATAGTCCGAGCAAGCTCAGTCTTTCTTCATATTTTTTGTTTCGGATTGAAGGAACTAATTTGGTTGCTCATCGTTGTACTTTTCCTAACTTTTTTATCTCTATTTTTAGGTAAGGACTTCATGTCGGTGCACCATATTCTAAAATTGGACGGACATGAGATGTAAAGAGGAGTTTGAATGTTTTGAGATCCCAATTTTTAAAGCTATTCTTTAACTTACTTAAAAGATTGTTTGCATTGAAATGGTTTATAATTTATCTTACACTTCTAGCATATAAACTTTTTTTATTAATTTAATATTCAATTTTTTTAAATATATCAAACGCTATTTGAATATATTTTATAAAAAAATTATCAAATTTTTTTTCACCATATTAAATTTGTGTTAATGAGTTATTTAGTTTAATATGTAAAAATTATTTTTTTTTGAATTCGGCACAAAAAAAATTGTGCTTGGAAGTGATTTGTGTTAAAAGTTTTTGGTTTGTGGGGAACAGTTTTTTAATTTTGGGAAATCATTTATCTCAATTCAATAAAAGAAAAATTGTTTAATTTTAAATAATTGTTTTTATAAATTTTTTGATTTTAATATTTTTTAAATTTTAATCAATAAAAATTTTAATCATATACTCAAATGCTTTAAATAAAACTCTATTGCTCAATACCATTCAAATGTTTCCACTTTTTTAAGAATGTTACTAAAGGATGAAGAGGTGCTTCATAAAACTCACAATTGATTTGATCTATAACTGCACGTTCTAATTCAGCACATCTTCCTTCTAAGACAGGATGCATAAAACCATTCAATTTATTTAAAGAATAAGTAAAAAGTTTGGAAAAATAGCGAGTATTTGCATTTTCTGACTTATTTTGATCTTTATTTTTGTCAAACATTTTTTTTGAATAGTTTTTGAAATCTTAAGTAAATTTTTCATTTGGCTCACCATCCATGTTAAAGTATTGATTATTATTTTTGCTCAAATCAATTCTGAATTCAGTTTTTATTGCATCGATTTTTAACGTTTTAATTATTTCTCGAATTAAACTTGGATAAACTGATTGAGAGTTTGAAATATATATTAGGCTTTTCAATTTTTCGATATCTTATTTTAATTCTTTTGTTGATTCATCAACTATTTCTTTTGTCCTTGTGGTGTTCCACGTTTATAAGTCAGTTAACAAATGAAAGATTTTATTGTTAAGAGATTCTTTATTTTAACAAAGTATGAAAACGGCCGTTCTAAAATTAGAATAAAAAGTTAGGCCGAAGTAAATAAAATTGTTCATTCCGTCTAAAAGAAAAGTGTACAAAATGTGGTTGGAATCATATATAAAATTGATTTAATATTGTGGTTGACTAACGCATGAGAATAAAAATGTAAATACTGAAATAGCAGACATAGCTGGTTGGTTGCAACAATATCTGCGTATGCGCGTCAGTCACAATGAAAAGAAACTGATTGAATCAGATGGTGACTTGTGTGTTGTCTTTGTCAAGACATCACAGTCCCCATCATTATTTGATCTTTCAAAGAGTTTTCTCTAGAAATAATTAGGCCTGCAGAAATGCAATCGTGCTTAATGTTTTTTAACATTTCTCGCAACCGATGACTTTCGTCTGGCTCGTAAGACACTTGATATGTAATAGCTTTCAAATCATGAACTGAATTGGTTTCTGGTGAGTATTTTATTGGTATGTCCTCAATATTTTTTAAGTTTCTTTTTTCTAATTAACTATTCCTTTTCATTTTTCAACAGCTATCGATTGATAAAATGTTTCAAGTTGTTGATTATATGAATAATCTTATGAATTATGGAGTTGTTCGATTGAAAGTTGATTATCTAGTTTGATTTCACACGACTGATTAAAATTTAATTTTACAGTTGAATGACTCATTTTTGAACTAAATTATCTAATTTATCTAAAAAAAATCGAAAAAATTAAAAGGAAGTTACTTTATTCTAATAAAAATCATTGAAATAAATGTAATTTTTTTCCTAATAAACTGAAATTATGAATAAATGAATAATTTTTTCTTTTCAAAAAAAAGCTGAAAGTAATTTTGAATTGAATGAAATAATTTTCATATTTATTTTTAAGAAATAATCATTTTTTTGTAGTAATTTATTATGATTATTTTTGTTTTGATGCATTATTCTCTTAACATTGAAATTAAATAGATTAAATCAAACATTGAAAATTTAGCTTTTATAAAAAATATTTAATTTTCATAAAAATTATATTTACAAAATTATTTTTTTACAAATTAAAATGATTGATTTAATCTTTTTAATTTCTGGGTAAAAAGACTCTAAAAGTAACTCCAATTAATTTTTTTAAAAAAATAAACATAACACATCGCACTTTTTCAATACATTTTCAAAATTGATTGAAAATTTTTAACTAAGAGAAGAAAAATCCAATGCCAAAATCAATGTGTTTAGTTGAAATAATTACCGTACATATTTTTAACAAAAATAGAGTTCGTCTTCTTTGTCAATACATAGTCATCTTCATTGCTTTTTCTACAGATGGACCGATTTTCATCCTTTGACAAGAATCGATAGACTTTATTTTAAGAAAGCAAGATTTTGCACGTTGCTCATTAAAATACTTTAAACATTAAATAATTTAAATCACCTTTTTCTAGGCTGTAGCTCTATCTGAATGAGCTCTTGCTCGGTACAGAAAATAAATAAATAAACTATTCCTTTTCATTTTTTATTTTTTTAACAGCTATCGATTGAAGAAATTTGTATTTTTCACATGCTTGCACATCTAAATTATTATTAATTAACATGTGAAAAATATGAAAATTGCAAGGCAACCATCGGCGATAAATCGTTTTTATATACTTAAACATAAGCCTTAGCCTTATGTAATCTAAATCTTTCGTAAACCTAGTTATCCGGAGTTGTTTTAAACTGTCCTCTAATATAATTTAAAAATGTTTGAAAGTCGCTGAAAACCTTTTTTAACAAGAAATCCAGAATTTTCAGATATTTCCTGTAATTCTAAATAAATTATTTATTGGTGTCTAATCATAAAAATTTCCTCTCACCTATGAGCTGATCTTTGGTAAATTTATCTGCCTAGAAGAACCGAAAGCTTTAGAAAAAATCACCATACTATTAATTACCATTTTATTGATTTGTTTTTTAAATATATGTTCTGATAAATTCAAATTTAGAAAAAGCCATCGATCGATTTAAGCTTATTTTTAGCACGTAAACTTTTCTTATTTAAATATTTATTTATCAAGGATTATATTTATTAATTTTTAATTAAAGAAAAAAAAGAAAAGTGAACAAATCTATGGAATATTACATTATTTTTGTTTGTATAGGCAAACAAGAGGAATTTTTTATTTAACTTTGTTAGTTTTTTTTAAATGTTAAGAGCAATAATGGAGAATATAAAAACGGAAAAATTTCAATTGATTGAAAAATTCAAGTTTTTATTTTTGTTTAAAAACTGGTTTTAAAAAGAATTTTTTTTATTTTATTGAATGACTAAATAAAAATTTATATTTTAATTTTGATTAATAACTTTTTACGAGCATATTTTAAAATAACTGAAAAT
>JAESIW010000042.1:6776-21517 GCA_016802295.1 Brachionus rotundiformis
AATATAAACTCTATATTGCTATTAATTCTATAATATTTTTTGATTTAGCTTAATTTGTTCACTATCATTAAATTTTCAATGAATTTGTTATATTTTTTATATTATCTTTAAACTCGATTCGACTTTTGCAGGAACAGCAATTGAATTTTATTAACATAGCTAATTAAAAAGTTAATTTTTCTTTATTTGTCAAAATTGAATTGATGTATCTGGCAGTTTTTCCCAAACTTATCATTATGGTAAACAACATTTTAATTAAAACCTATACAAGATTCTTCAAATGTTCTTGATTATATAATTAATTAAAACAATAAAACTCAATCTCATAAACGAATTTTGAAATCTAAATTCTATGAGAAGATGGTCAACCTGGTCAATCTATGCATTTAATTTTTTATTATCTTTTCTTAAATATTTAAATACTAGCTCGAGAAATTAAAAATAAATCAGTCACCAAAACAAATCTTGAAATAAAAAAGTTCAAGTGGTCAAACTCAAAACCCAATTAAATCAAACTCTCTATTAGGCTCCAATTAGGTCCTTATTGTACTACTGCTTTGTTATTAGCTCAACTTCAGGTAAAATAAAATCCTCTGTAAAAAATTTATTACCACTTGAACAAATCCAAGCAAAACCTGATACCAAAAGATACTGGTGAACACATCTATCAATCTCAAACAAAAAGCTTTTAACTCCGTTTAACACTTTCAGTAACCACATATACTGTAATTAAGAGCATCCGGTGTGCCAATACCAATTTTTCTATCTAAATTTTTATTCTAATTTTAAAATTTTTTGATAATTTTGTTAGAGAAGGGACGAGCTATTCGGACCAAGACCAAGGAAGCTTGGCGTCTGAAGCTGAAGATCAAAATAATAATAATAATAATAATAATAATATAAGTTACAACAAGCTAGCAAGCTAGACTTACGAAGAAGAGAAACAGTAGGATCCCATCTATGGTAATTGTGGTTTTTACATTATGTTAAGAACACAGTCACTACCAGCTCTGCCTTCATCACTCTGAAGATTGATTATTCCTTAGATCACCATTACCTTTGAATCGATTTTCCCGAGCCTCAGGAATTCATCCATGGTAGGTTTCTCCTTTCGTTTGTACTTATCTAGTCTGTTCTTGAATTGGTTCACGGATATGGATTGTACGATCTCTTGGGGTAAGGCGTTCCATGGCATAGTCACTCTATAAGTGAAAAAGTGCTCTCTCAGTTGGCTGTTGGCTGGGACTGGTCGGACAAAGCTGTGCTGGTTGGAGCTTCTTCTTGTTCTACCGTTGATTTTAATAGACGGGGCTGTGTGCCAGTTTACAATGTTGGTGCCTGTGTAACATTTATAGAATTGAATAAGATCACCTCTCGTCCTCCTGTCCTCCAGGGAGGTCAGATTTAGTTTCACCAGTCTCTCTCTGTAGTCAAGGTTTTAAACTAATTGACCAGTTTGGTAGCTCTCCTTTGGACATTCTCTATGGAGGTGATGTCTCTCCTTAGATGTGGTGACCATGCCACAACGGCGTATTCTAGATGTGGGCGGACAAAGGTTGTGTAAAAAAAATATTATTTCAATTCAAAGGATTTATCTTAAGATATTTATATTTGAATTAGTCCGTAATTTAAAATTAAAATAAAAAAAAAACAATTTTATAAAAATCGTTTCTCAACTAATTGATTAGATTGATTGTTAAATTTTTAAATTTAAAAAAGTAAAAAAGTCAAGTTTATTTTTAAGTTTTTTTTTTTTATTTCAAAAATATCGAAAGAATTTGTTTGGAGTTTAATATCTTAATTTCATTTTAAAAATGAGATAATAAATTCCAATTTAAAGATTAATCTTATAAACGGGATGATAATTTTTAAAATCATTTTCTTTTAAAATACATAGCATGTAGAGCCTGTTATATTAAAATTATTCAAATCAAATTAAAGATTTATTCAAGCATCTAAAGATAAACTCTTTGAATAGAAATGATATTTTGAATTCATCATATACTTCAAGATGCCGGAAGCTTTCCTAAAATATTAATTTAAATTAGCTAATTTTTCTGATCAAGCAAATTTTAGCTATTAACAAAACTTCAAGTATTTTTTCAAAAAAAATACAATTTTTGAGTTTAATCACTTGTTTTTATTGAAGCTCTTTTTTACTTAAATTATTAAATAATAATAACATCAAAAATTAGCGATTAAATGTTGATCTATTCAACACTAGAAAGCCCGACTGATAAATTACAAATATTTCAAATTAAAATATCAAAAGAAATAGAAAAAATTTATTTAAAATATGATTTAAAAATTTAAGTTTCTTTGAGTAATTTTTGATAACTTTATTCTTTTGAGATAATATTCAAGTTTATTTTTTTAAAAAGGGGTTTTAAAAACCCCTCGGGATTTCTAATGTTAAAATTAATTAAAATTGGTCTAAGGTCTTGTATTAATACGAGTCTAATAAATTGATTTTTGTACTCCCCGACAAACTAATCTATTTCAGATAGACAATCGTTTAGCCAGGACATGGTCAGCTCATGTTTGACAAATAAATTTAAAACAAATTACAAAGATTAAAATTTTATTAAATTTAATGTAAAAAAAAATGTATTCCAACAAGTTTGACAAGAAAGTAAAAAATATTTATTTATTTTTTTAATACTTTAAAATTACTTAATAATAATAATAATAATAATGATAAAAATAATAATAAAAATCATCGGTTAAGTGTTGATCTATTTCGATTGCCAATTGTTAATCGAAGTCAAAACCTGATTTGGTTTTTTGGCGCCATGAGACGAACTATTAAACTTAAAAGCCGGCTTGGCCGAGCCAAAAGCCGCATTGGAGCTTTTGGCAATTTTTTTCTCCTCAATTTTGCTATTTTTTTTTGGCACCAATTTATGGCTAGACTGTGCGGCCACTTCTCTAAGCTTATTCGCTCTGAGCATAGCTGTCTTGGTCATTTGAACAACCGGGGCCGCTTTTCTAACCCTGGTCTTTTCGACCAAGCTTTCATTCTCGTTCTCTTCTTCCTCAATCTTTGGCAAGCGCTCGTTTGGCTCCTCGTTTTCCTCCTCATTGGCAGCATTCTTGTTGTTATTGAAGCACTCGTCAATAAACTCGAACAAAATTTTCTGATCGTCCTCCTCCTCCTGCTCTTCAATTTGGCTCATGTCATTTACTTGAGTTCGTTCCAACAGCGAACTATCTTTGGTCGAGTTTAGCTTCTCGTAGAGCGCGTTCAAATGAACTCTATTGACCAGGTTGGTTTCCATGTCGTTGCGAATGATGCTCGGCACACTGGCCTTGCTGGTACAGCTCTCGCGGTCCTCCTCGTCATTGTAGTACTTGATGCTGTCCTTGTCTGTGTCTTCGGGCGATGTGTTGGCAAAGAAGTCGTTTCTAAAGTCGGGAAAGAGCGACTTGGAAACTTGGCTGTCGGCAAGCATCTTTGGATTGGGGTCCAGCTTAACCGGCGGCGTGTAAACATTCGACCAGGCTGGTTTGTCTGTCGGCACACTTTTTTTACTGGCCAAAAGATTTCTCAAAAAGTTGAGATCAGCTGTGGGCTCATTGGGAAAGGTTAGCTGGGACACATTTGACTTGACTGATCTACAATCGCTGATCGAGCCCTCCATGTCATAGTTGATCACTTGTTCGTCTTCGTCCAAGGTTTCCATGCCACTTTTGGAACAATTTCCGAGCACTGTTTTCTCCATGATTGTGATGTCATTTGACCTGGACGGGTTCGAGTCTACAGTCATTATGGAAAAGTTTACTTTAGTGTAATACTGATTGGTTTCAGCTGGTGAGTTGGGTATGTCCGAGTAGCAGGCTGAGTTAGCTTGCGAGCTGTAATCGCTTTGGACAGATGAATGGGTTGACTTGGTCTCAAAGCTGCTCAAAGATGTGAACGATGATGATCTTGAGTAAGAGGTGACATTGCTTGAGATGGGACGAGAGGAGTCCGTTGACGTGGTAGCCGGTGTTACGTGCAAGAGCTCGGTTTTGGTGACTATAGACGGTGAGGATTCGGTGGATGTGGCAATTAGAGAAGAAATAGGAGTGGTTGGTGGATTAGATTTTGGTATGGATGAGAGTGATGTGTCCTCGCTTGTGTTGGTGAGTTCGGACTCCGAGTCGTCACAATGCTGGTAGTTGAAGAGGGTGTTGTTGGTGTATGTGTAGCGGTCAGAAGAGTTGGTAAAGTGATTGGGCGCGTAGTATGGCGAGGATTGATTGCGAATTTTTGTGTGGTTAATCTGCTTGAAGGTGGCCGATTTGAGGCGATGCGAGCTGGGTGAGCCGTTCTGGAGCAGGACTGGAGTCGATGTAGACGAGTGCAAGAAATTGTAGTGCCGATTGATGCTGGGTGATTGAGACATCTTAATTAATTATCATTTATTTAATTGATATAAATAATTTTGAGGTTAGATCTTGAAATCTGGTATGTTTTGGCGGGTGAACTTTTTCTCTTTTGATTCAAAAAAGTGTACGAATTTAAAAAGTACGATGTTTTATTTTTTGTCTTAATTAATGTCAATTTAGTTTTGCACTGAATTAGTAAAATAATTAAATAAAAATTAAAAAAAAGATGTTTTTCTTAATTAATTAAAAATTAAGTCGACCCAGAATGGTAAACAAAGTTTTTTATATGTACTCTTTTCTTTTCAAGTGGTTTTCAAACAGTTTAGAAGACAAAATTGTCTAATTTTTTTTATATGAAAAATACATCTTACAGTTATATTTTAATTATGGTTTATCATCTATTTGTAATTACAAAAAACGACTATTTTTAAAAAAAAATATATTTATTTTAAAAAAACTATCGAATAAAATTGAATAAAAATTAATAAATTTGTCACGACGCGTTTCGACCAAATGGCCTTCTTCAGGTTTTAAGACTGAAATAAAGAACTGAAATAAATATAAACAGATTAAGAGGAATATAATAGAAATAATTGTTTCTCAAATTATTATTAGATAAATTTTTATATATACAAAAAATAGATCTTGAAATTAATGTCGAATTTTCATAATTATAAATTAATATTTAAATTTAGAATAATTTCTTTACAATTCTAAAAAAAAAATTTAAAGTTAACAAAAATTAAAGATAAATAAATACAAAATAATACAAAAAAGGAAATACAGACATAATCTAATGTAAAAAATCTGAAAGAGTACCTTTTATTCTCTGGCATACTTTATTTTTTGGCCAATTTTTTGGTACATTTCATTTTTGAATAGTAATAAACATTTAAATAACTTTTTGGTCAAATTTTTGTTTTCAAGCTAACATTTATCGTCAGTTAATTGAATGTTTTATAGTTAGAATTGACCACAATTTACTCAATTGCATTTTTTGTTTTAATTAATTTAAAAAATTGAAAAATTGTTTCTACGATCTACTATCCAGCAGATCAAAAACATATCAAGTTATTATCTAAACTTTAATTAAATAAACCAAAAATAAATAAAGTTAATAACAAACAAACTGTTCATTACTCAGATCCAAAAAGATTCAAAACACCGATTGACTTATTCCACGAAACCAAATTGAATAAAAACAACTAATCTATCTTAAATCCTAATGTAAATATGTTTATCTTAACCTGTGTATATTGATATAAACCAATTTGTTTCAATTAATTTTACTTTTTTTTTGTATAATTCAAATTTTAACTTAAACTAATTATGTAAAACCTAAAAACTTTTCAAACTAGAGGGTTTAAACGAAGGCCATTCGGACGAACCCTGAGGTTTCCCCTCAATTATATATTTAATAAATAAATAAAAAAATTAAGTTAATCATTAAATATTAAATTAATTAATTGTTATCTTTTTAGCATCGATCATATTATCTACAATATTATTTAATATTATTGGACTTTTGAATAACATTTTTAATTTAAAATTTAACTATAAATGTATTATTTATTACATTAATTCGTGTTGTAATGATAGTTATGGAAAAATTGAGTCTTGGTTGCACAAATGGAGATTAAAAATGGCCCCTAACAAATGTGACCATCTAATCTTTTCAGGAAAGTCTTCTAAAAACAAAGAGTTAACCCTTAATCTTTTGAAATACTGAGAATCTCCGGTTTTTCTTGGCATCAAATTTGATAAATAGTTGCTTTAATACTGACTGACTTTATTCGGTCCAGATGCCAAAATAGAATAAATACCATCAAATTCTGTCTCATAAATCCTGGAAGCTGAGTAAAAAAACTTAATTGGAAAACTTTTTATTAGATACGTAAAAAATTGTTTTATAAACAAGAATAGTTTAACATGTGGTCGACAGCCCAAGATAAACTTCAATTCAAAACTTCCCTATCTATAGCACTGTACCAGTTACAAGAGTGGACAATTCAAATCTTATACAGTATCAAACTTTCCTATTTTTACCTTGATATTTAATGCTTTTCAATGGTAAAAGAGGTTTAATTACTCAAAAAATTTAAAATTACTTAAAAATTATAAATAAAAATTATTTCTTTTTAATTTAAATAATCTGCCAACTTTCGGATTAATAACAATACAATATATTTTAATCAAAATAAATTATTTAAATTGAGTAGACAGGGTTTGATTAATTGATAATTTATAAATATAAATTAATTTTTGTCATTTAGGCATAATATCTTTATCTTAGCTTTAATTGTATTAAATATCGTAATAATTTGACTTTAGGGGTCATGTGTTTTACCTATTGATAGATTATCTAATCATATAAAAACTTATTTCTTAATTAAATAAATTTATTTTAAGAAGGCTTCAGTATTACCATGACGATATTATTAAAAAAATACACATACACACACACAAAATAGAAAATTATAGGATCTAATAAATATACTTAATGCCTTATAGTTATTAATTATCTAATTCTATTAATTAATCAAAATGAGCAAGTCTCAGAAAGGAAACAAAGGCAAACCATCAAATCAGCAAAGCAAAAAGCCTGCAGAAACCAAACAATCAACGTTATTAGAAATAGTACCAGGAAAATTCAACGAAAATGACTGGTAACTTCTTAAGCCAAGGCTAAGAACCATTTTTGTTTTTAATTTTTCTACTTCTAAAGGAATAACATGCTCGAAATTGAGGACTCCCAGGAATTTGTTTGGGAGCTAATTGATGAAATATTTGACAATACACTGAAAATAATTCACAAAAATTATCTTAATTATCAGACAATACCATATACTATAAATGAGGCCAGAAAAGCAATTCTTCACATCTTGGACGTAAACTAAGTCCTTAAAAGTCTGATCAAAAATTAATTATTTGAATTTAAGTGGCAATTTTTGAGCAAAGACAAAGATGATGACTTGACCGAAGTATGGGTGGAAGACTGTGAACCTGAGGCGTGTGTAATTGATAGCTGGGCACAAGGCTTTGTTGACTCTGTTCAAAAACGAGAGCCAACTCCGGTCCCATCAAACCATGTGACTCCCCAAGACCAGGAAGACACTAAACCGAACTTCCTCGAGGAATTGAACCGAATGTTTACCAAACCATCAACTCCCAGACTCAAGAGCGCAAAGAAGGACAAAACTCCTGATCCAGAAACTGAAAAGGTCAAAAAAATCCAAGAACAGAAATCAAAGAAGAAAAAGCTAGATGCCATTTCTCGCAGAGTTCTGGAACCTCCTGCTGAAATTGATGCCAAGAAAACCATCCCCAGAGAGAAAAACTTCATTACAGAGATCAAAAAATTAGAAGAACCAATCTCCAAAGCCCCTGTTGCATGCCAATCCATACTCAAGACTTTGCTTAGTCGACCACTTACCATGCGAGAAATAGAAATAGACTCAGATGGTAATGTCCAATCGATAGCCAAATTAGACTATGAAAAAACTCCAATTAACAAGTTTAAAATTAAACTTTAATTTTTGTCTAAAATAACTTTTTTATTTTAAGTGTTAAAGCAAGAGTTAGCATTTTATCCGAACCAAAGGCGACCATTAATCCAAATCAATCCAAGAAAAGGAGCAAATTTTCCAATAGTTCAAGTTTATTGATCGAAGAAGAAAGTAAGAGAATAATAAATTAGTTTTCTAATTTGAGTGTGAGTTTTAAATTGTTTACCAAAGACATTTTGACTGAAAAAAAAATTCCTTTACGTTCACATAAATTTTTGCCACCAAAAATAAGTATGCTGTACCAGCTTATTTATGAATTGCTTTTAAAACTTGTCATTCTTGCTTTGAGAGATGTTTTAAGATTTAAGATAATTAATTTAATTAAATTATTTTTTAGAGACAAAGTCTCAATTTACTGAGGAAGAGACAGACTATGTGCTTGACCCAGCTCCGGGTGTAGTGTTCACTGTGTTGAATACAACGCGGACAGGACCCAAGCGACCAGCTGTCTCGAATAAACAGAGCATGGTACTGGAAAGGTCCGAGCATAATTTGAAACCTGTGAAACAATTTGACGAGAATAGTCTGACCAGATCGTCCATTGAAGAAATTTTAAACAATTCAAACAACAGCATCAAGGCTCCTGTAAAACTTAAACCAATACCACCTATTAGCGCGTCGACTGCTGTAAACTAAACTACCAAAAATACAAGAATTTTTATTGTTTTTTTTTTATTTCTAAATAAAATATATTATATAAAAAAGCTAAGTAAAATTTTATCTAATTTTTTTGCCTTAAAAATTTTAAATTAATCAATTTAATTGATTATTTTTGTTAAGATTTACAGAACGATTTAAGGAAAAAATTATATAATAAAAACATTTATGGTATATCATAAAAAACTATAAAGAAATAAAAATAATAAAATTTTTTACCAAAAGATATCTTGAGTTGGTTAGAGATTATCATTTTTAAACAAAAGCATTTGATTTTAAACAGAATATTAGCCATTTCAGGATACCACAGTTTATTTTTCTTACAAGATCTTATTTGATTTTGTTTTAGCATTTAAAAACTAGAAAGAGATGACAGTGATAATAAAATAATTAGGTTTTCATTTAAATTAATTATTTAAACGAAACAAAATGTTTTAAAGAGTCGAATTTCTTGATTAGAGCTGTAATTTAGATTTTGTAAGCAAATGCTTTCAATTTATTTTGAATTAGAATAAATTTTTATCTTAGGTTAAAGATTAATAGATAGGAAACATTTCATATCAATTCAGTTAGAAAATCTAAACCATTTGGACCAAAATGAAAATTAGAATTTATTCAGAAATAATAATTTACCAACTAAAATTAATAAAATATTACTTCGTTTTATCTATTTTTTTTTAAATTTAGTCATGAAATTTTTCAAAAATGACCGAGATTAGATCGAACGTCTCGCTAAGAATTTTAGGTCAGTTATCATTTGAAAATCTTAATTATCCTTTATCATATATATCATAATCCATTCTACGATTTTAGGTAATAACTTTCTAAAAAAATTTTAGAATAAATTTTTACAAAATTACATAAATATTTGTTTATATTATAAAGTTCATCTATCTTGTACTAAGTAGGCAAAAAAAGGAATTTGTTTTATCCTTTCAAAAATAGATTAGTTAAGTTATCGTGATAAAATTAGTTAATTAAGAATTGAATTTATAGACTAATTAATACAATGATTTTTGTTATTATTATTTATCTATTTGTCTAAAAAAAATTAATAGTTAAGTTTAATTTGCTTTTTTGGTTCCACTTAATGCCTCAAGGACTCAATCGAGACTCCAAATAAAGGCCGTCAGATATTTTTGTTTAAAATATATGCTAAAAATTGAGTTTATTTTTAGTTAAGTAATTTTCAAAATTATGATAACAAATAAGCATAAATTAATTTATTAAAATAAAATTTATAATATTTGACTCATTTGAAATTTTTTAATATTTTTTATTCATAGAAATTGATTATATAAATAAACGATTCTCCATATTTTTCTATATCCACAATGGCCGCACGGACTATATTTGCCAATTCATCATCAAATCCATTGCATACTCAAATTGGCCAATTAATTGGTAAATTTTTCTCCCTAGCTCTAGTTGTTGGTCTTAAGCAAATAATTTTGATAGAAAGATCACTCAGCTTGTCCGAGTCGGAGCCCAGAATTGAGCTTTTCTTCGAAATATGTGACCAAATAAACATGCGGGAAGAAAAGTGAGCTTAAAGTATTTATCAGGATGAAGTGATTACCAATAAACCTTTTAAGTGCCAAAGATGCGTTCAAGGCTATCAGAAAAGAGTTAAGTTTGTATAAAGGTAAAAATTGGTCCATGGTCAGCAAAATTTTATTGGTATCAAATTATTAAAGAAAACATTTGGTTTGTTAGTAACTTATTTTGTTTACCAAGCTATTGGAAACTTGTTCCCAAAATTGCGGCAGAAAATTTCAAGTAAATCTGGCACACAAAGAATTTTTGCACGACTTAAAGTCCATGATCGGTCCCAAGCTACAACCACCATTGCAAATCCAAGAGAAAGTTTTGTATCTAATACAAGTAAATTGTTTGTATGAAAAAAATTATCTATTATCATTATCGAATAATAATCAAAAGTTATGGAATAACATGTTCAAATTTGATCAAGAGTTTAAAAGTATCGAGTCCTTTTACAAGGACCTGCGCGAACGAGGAGTCGATTTTCCAATAAATACGCCTAGTTTAGACAATGTACTGGACGATTCATTGAGCAAAAAGCTTGACCAATCTGTAAAAATATCTGAAGCATCGGGCGTGAGTCACATTGCGCCGCAAGCCAATCTTGGCTCGCCTGGCCGGCCTGCCGGTGCCATCAAGCTCAATGACGATCAATGGAAAAAGCTTAATGGTGAGTTAGAAGTTGTTGAGTCCAACATCCAAGTCCTAAATGAAATTATAAATGAGCTAAGCTCTCGTGAGAGCAAAAGCTTTGACCAAAATGACCAAGACTTGGTTCTAATGAAGGAAATTAATGTAACATGCAGAGAAATGCAGAAGAGGATCACCCAATTGATTGGAAATGTATCAAATGAAGGGGTTATCAGTAAAAATTAGATTTTTTTTAGAAATAATTATAAAAAATATATCATAAAAAGATGAATTATTGAGAATAAATGACGATTTGAATAGTGTGTTCTTGAGATACGACCGCTTTGAGAGATCGTTTATCCTAAAGCCAGAAAAGCCTAATCAAATGCCGGTCCAGGTTGCCAAACCGGAAGAAAAGCCGCTCATCAACTTTGACGATGACCAAGTAGATGCAAAACAGGTTCAGATAAACACTAATAACAATGCCTCGAATGAGCCAGATTCTTTATCAGTAAGTTTAATTTTTATAATTTTGAAATAAAGTCATTTTTTTTAAGTTTTTGGAAGATGAAAGTGAAATAAAAGAAATGGAAAATTGGCTTAAAAATCAAGAATTTGGAGAAAAAAAATGAACTTTGGATTGCGTTTTATACAAATCTTTTAAAATTAAAAATTTGAATTCATTTTTAATTTAATTTCTTAATATTCTTCTATATATAATTTTTTATTAAACCAATTAAAATTGAAATAAAAAATATTAATTTGCATTTAAAAAAAAATCTTGATGTGTAATAATTGATAATTGAATAACCTTATCAGTAAAAATAATTTTTTAAAACCAATTAAATGTGAACTCAACATTTGGTTTAGTCAAAATGTAATAAATTACTGCATTCAAAGTATCTATTCTTAGTTTATGCTTCAAAGAATCTCATATTGAATAAGTTTTTTATTTTTTGATATTCTTTCGATCTAAATTTCATAATAAATTCAATTTTATTAAAAAAATTTTTATATGACTAAATAATTACGTTTAAGAGCATTAATGTTTTTGATCAAAATTCTAAATAAACTATCTATGAATAGTGTAATTTAAATATTTGCCAAAGTCTTAATAAGAAATAAGCAGAAATTAAAATAAAGCTAGCTCGCCAAAAAGATGATTCACCTATTAACAAATTTAAAATTTTAGAATACAAAAGAATGTTTTCCAATCATCAGATTACCAATAAACTCGAAGACCACGAACAGCAAACCCTTAAGCTACAAGCTGACCAAAACCAATCATTGGTAATCTAAAAAATATTAAAGTTTGTGTGTTTTTTTGTTAATATAGCCTAACCAGATCTTGTCATCGGCGATTGTAGAACTTTGGCTTTCGCAAAAACCCCATCATTCATCATGGTCTAAATTGGCATGCGGAATATTGTGCTTGGTAGAGAAAAAATACCCCAAGTCTGACTTTTTTCAACTCCTAGATCTCAAAGTATTAAAATTTTAAAAGAAAAGTAGTTAAATAATTTTTAAAAAAGGCAAACATTCTTTGGGAACAAGAGATCTACCATCCATTCACTTACAAGGCCATAACTAAAAATTTTCATTATTTTCCAGCTCAAGTACCAAATTTTTATTTGGAAAATTAGATCTGAATTATTTTGCTTCAAAGGAACAAAATGTGGGTTTTAATTTTGCTTTCACTGCCGAAGCTGAGACTATAGAACGCTTTGTTGGTAAGTACATTGGTAAACAGCAAAGAGAGTCAAAATCAGATCAACCCAAAGCCTTTAATTTAAATGAAAGCAGTTATTTACCTAAGAAACTAGAAAATCCACAACTTGATAATGAAAAATTTGATAAAAAATTATCTGATTCTAAACGAGTACCAAAGCAGAAAGATAATAGATTTAATACAATTTTTAATAGTCAAAAAGAAAAAGCAAGGCGATTTTTTAGCTTTAGAAGAGCTCAAGCGGAAAAAAGTGACCGGCCAAAATTGGAAATCAGTAGTCCAAATGATTTCAGAGTTGTTCAGAGAGTAGAAATTACCGGTGATTCAATTAAAGTAATTTTTTTAGTATTCTTTTCGAAATTAAAAAATTTATTCTAATTTAAATTTTTATTTTTAGATAAATGCCAAAGATGAACAAACTAAACATAAAATAAATGAAATTTTATCAAAACTTAATGTTAAATCTAATCGAAGAACACAGCAATTTGTGGGAGATTTTTTAAAAAAAATTCAAACTGATTCAGAATTTGAGGAGAAGATTGTCGAATCCGAAGAGGAACAAAAGCTTGAAGCTAAATGCAATTTTCAGGCACCAATTGTGACCAAGAGAGCTTCAATTAAAAGTTTAAGCATTAAGCCTCTTGTAGTGGAACAAAACCAAAGTGTAGAAGTGACAAATAGGATTGATGAGCAAGTGGAGCAAGCGGGCAAAAATTGTAGATACACTCAGCCAAATATGCTTGATGTTTTAAAGACTGAGCTGGAAAAAAGGGCTCAGTATTTCAATCAAAGTGACACTGATCCATGTTCTTCTGATGATGAGTCCGACTCAGAATGGAATTGAATTTTTATTAAATAATTTACTTGATTTATCACATTTAAGAATAAAAAAAAGATCTAAATATTTAAAAATTTAGCTCAAATACAAAAATTTATAAAACACATTCATTAATTCAGAAAACAATTAACAAAAATTTAAATCAATATTCAAAAAAATTTGTGATAAACCATTGGTAAATTTTGAATGAATCTAAATTTTAAAACTGTATTATTTTTTTCTAAATTAATTTAATAATGTAAAATGTAAATTTATAACTAATTTTACGATGTAAAATGTGGCTATTTTTCTGGATAATGTTATTTTATATAAAATTTAATTTTTAAATAATCAAATTTAAACTTCTAATTTTGGTAAAATTAAGATTGATAAAAAAATCTTCATTTAGACATGAAAATTTTATTCTTTTGACAAAATTAAATCAGAAAATTTATTTTTAAAGAAGAAATATACAATTAAATTTAATTTTCGATGAAAATAAAATAAAATAAATTATCTTTTCAGAGACAAAAAATGACTTCGGCCAATTTTTATTCTGGATATGCCATTGGTAAGCCAACTTCCAAAGTTCTAAATCCGCCAGGTGGCCGATCGAACAATATATTTGGTTTTGCGGAAGAAGAGCCAAAGAACCCTCAGCACAAATTGGAAACTAATCAGTCCAAACAAGAAAACACTCAACCCAAAGCTGAAAATTCTCAGTCACAGCCCCCATCACAGCCAATTTCTGAACCAATTAATAATGCTCAAAGTAAAAAGAGAACTGGATATAATCCAATAACTGGTCAGTCATATGATGAGCCCGTAGCTAAACCGGCTGAGCCAAAAGTAGAGCAGAAGCAGGTTGATACCAAGAGAGAACAGGCGATAGAGACCAAGACTGAAAACAATAAGCCGCAAGAAGCTGGATACAATCCGCGACCAATTCACACTTCAAGCAAGGTCTTACAGCCTCCTGGTGGTGCTTCGACAAAATTGTGGTAATTATGTAAAATGTAGCTATTTATCTGAATAATTATTTTATATGCAATTTATTTTTAAATTTATTTTTTTAAAATCAATTATGTATGAATAAAAATGTAATTTGATCAAAAAAGTAATCATCTTAAAATACTAAAACAAAGATTGGTCAATAAAAATTTTTATTTTGAAAAAAGATTTTTTTTTATTCTAGAATATTTCTTTATCATCAACACCTTTGATCAAGTCAGAATTCATTTGAAAAATTTTAATTGATAAATTTTATTTTAGAGAGGCAGATCTTCTGCTTAAAAAGCTAAAAATTAATTAAATAATAAATAAAATAAATCAATAAAATATCTTTTCAGAGACAAAAAATGTTTGTCACCCTCCTCTTTTCGCAACCGGGCTTGGGACCGGCTTTGGCAGAGTTATGACGGCGTCTTTC
>JAESIW010000085.1:0-14817 GCA_016802295.1 Brachionus rotundiformis
TCCTGTTCTGGTACACACCTTCAGAAATTTGGCTTTCTAAGCGTATCCCTTCGCATATCAGGGAGTACATCGGTGGATAAACAAAAATACACTTCGACGGTGATCAACGCCAATTACAAAGCAACCCTGTGGATGGGTGTTGCAGCATTTTTGTTGGTGTCCAACGTGATGCTGGCAGGCTTTGTTGTTACGGCAGACACCTCAGAAAAAACAATAGTGGTGCCGCCGCAGGTCGAAAAGCCATTTACGGTACAGGGCAACGATGTAAGCCCTGCATATATCGAGCAGATGGCTCGATACTTTTCACAGCTGCTGCTGACCTACCACAAGCAGAACGCCCAGGCACAATTCAACACAGTTCTTCATTACACCGATCCATCGGTGTACAGCGAAATGAAAACGCGGTTCGCGGTCGATTACGACAGGATTTCGCGCAATGACATAAGCAGTGTGTTCTACCTGATGGGCATTCATATCAAGAAGAATGTTGCGATTATCACCGGGGAGCTGAACGGGTTTATCGGTAGCCACCTGGTTAGCAAGAAGCAAAAAATCTATGAGCTGCGTTTTAACTACAACGGACAGCTGACAATTACCGGATTCAATGAATTGCAAAAAGACTCAGTTGGATCATACGAAGTTGTTAAGCCGGAAGATGAAATGTTGATTGAAACGCCTGCCGCTTCTACCGAAGCGACTGAACCTGGCTCATTCAACAATGAGGTGTCAAATGGCAATGAATAATGACAGAGCTTTGAGTTCATACGGGTATATGCCTACCTGGTTTATCTGGACGGTTGTAACCCCGCTTGTTTTGGCACTGTTCCTGGTAATTGCACTATTCCCTGGCATTGCCCAGGCCGCTCAGGAATTCCGGGTGAAGGATGGCGACACAATTACTGTCAAGATTTCATCGCGTGAGCTTACTCGTATCACTGTCGAAGGCGAAGGACGCCTTGACAAGGTTTGGGGTTCAGCTGGTGTGCTTGAGATCCAGCCAGATAAAGAGCGGGGTGAAATCTTTGTTCGCCCTTCGCCCACCGCGCCGACTGCACTTAGCTTTTTCGTGCGGGACGACCTTGGCGCGACCTACACCGTTGTTGCTCAGCAACACGATATACCGTCAGAAACCATTGTTCTGAAACCAGCAGCCCCACGCAAAAGCGTAGGCCGTGGTTCAGAGTACCGTTCCACACCTTTCGTTGAGCGCGTGAAGCGCTTGATGAAAGGTATGGCATTGGGTGACACCATTGACGGCTATTCATTTGAAGATGCTGAGAAAAAGGTTCCTTTATGGGCGGAAACCAACATAGTGCTTCGCCGCGTTTATACCGGCTATGACCTGTTGGGGGAGATTTACACTATTGAAAACACCAGTGATAAAGAAATGGTGTTCCATGAGCGTGAGTTTCTGGACTTTGGTGATTACGTTCAGGCGGTTGCATTGGAACGTTTAGAGCTGGCGAAAGGTGAAACGACATTTCTTTATGTGGTTCGCAAACCAGTGGAGGTGCAGTAATGGAAGCGCCTTCTAAAACCAAACGTAAACAGATGATTATTGCTGTAGGTGGCTTCTCAGCTTTCATCGTCCTGATGATGTTGGGTATGTGGCTTTCCGATCCTAACCGAGGAAAGCCTACGCCTATGGAAATCCAGGCAGAAAAAGCCAAAGAGGTGATGAAAGACTTCACTGCGAAAAGTAGCGGTTCTGTAACAGCTGAAGAAACCTGGATTGCAATGTCTGAAAAGCAGATCAAGCAGCTTGAATCAGAAAATAAAATCCTTCGTGACCGTCTGGATGAAATCGCACGGATGGTTGAGCAAGGCAATAATTCTGGCATTCAGGGAACGCCTGTAAATGCTTCAGCATTTCCAAGCACCGGGTTGCCACCGGCACCTGTTGCGGTCGAACCGCCTGCTCCGGTACCGGCTGTTTCACAACAGCCAGAAGGGGCCGGTGAGCTGACACAGCAATTCGTGAATCGTTCTTTACCGCCACCGCCTGCTCAAAACCCGGCAGCAAACTACAACGCGAACGGTCAGGCAGTGAACCAGAATGGCCAACCTATCAGCAGCATCCAGGTAGTTAGCCTCTCAGATGAGCCTGTGGGCGGTCAGGGTGAAGGCAGTAAGAAGGCAAAGAATGTTTCACATTATTTGCCAACAGGTTCTTTCTCAACGGCAGTGCTGTTATCCGGTATGGATGCGCCAACTGGTGGGCAAGCAAAAAGCCAGCCTGTACCTGTTTTGTTGAGAATTATGGACGCTGGTCAGCTACCTAACTTCTGGAATAGTGATGTTGATAATTGCCATGTGACAGGCGCGGCCCACGGCGATATTTCAAGTGAACGTGCTCACATTCGTCTGGAAACGCTTACCTGTGTTCTGGTGAACGGCGAGGTGATTGAAGAACCAATTAAAGGGTACGTTGCTGGCGAAGACGGCAAAGCCGGTCTTCGCGGTCGCCTCGTTTCTAAACAAGGTTCTCTCATTGCCAAATCGCTGTTGGCAGGTATCGCTTCCGGTATGGGTAATTCCATATCGCAACAGTATCAGCAGGTTTCTACCAGTGCGCTTGGCAATGTAACAACCATTGATCCGAACAAAACAGTGGAGGCTGGTTTAGCAACTGGTACCGCGAACGCGCTTGAAAAAATCGCTGATTTTTACATTGCGCGAGCCAACGAAACCTATCCGATCATAGAGGTCGATGCGAACCGCATTGGCGAAATTATTCTGTTGGGTGGTACCGACTTCGGCAAAAACCTGATTGGTAACACCAGGGAGCATATTGAATGAAAAAACTAATTCTACTGGGGTTGTCCCTGAGTATGCTGGGCGGCTGCGCTACTAACTACACCTGTGGGCAGTTTCCTCAATCTGGCTGTCAGCCTGTTTCCACGGTCTATGACCGTACAAACGATGGCTTTCATGATTATCGTCGTACCCTTTACGACGAAGAAAAGAAGGAAAAAGGTAAGCGAAAAGATAGCGATCTGGACGTGCATGTAGGGCAGGCCCATCGGACTTTGAACTACGCAACGCCTGGCGACCCGATTTTGACCAAGCCGGTTATCCTGCGAATCCTCTTCAATTCCTGGGAGGATAAAGACAAGGATCTGAATGCCGGTGGTTTTGTGTACGTTCGTCTGAGGGATTCCGAATGGGTAGTCAACAAGTAACCTTTGCTGATCGTTTCCACGCTGCAAAGCGGAAACTGGCAGACAAAATAAAATCATCCCTTGTGAATGATGTACCGCCAGGTGTTCAGTACAAAAACGGTGCTGAAACACCTACGCTAGCTGTGATGAAATCTTTTTCAGAGCGGTATGCACTGGCCTCAATACTTCCGTATGAGGCCTATGACGCAGAAACCGGGATCTTCTATAACAGGGATACCGTAGGCTTTATGTTGTATGCCAATCCGGGTACCGGGTTGGCTCCGACTGAGTTAAAAACCCTGAACGGGTTTTTTAACCAGTCTCACAAAGCGGATACGACCATTCAGATTTCAATTATTGCTGATCCGAATGTTGAGCCGGTATTAAACCGCTGGGCTGAAACCAAGGGCAATGCAACAGATAAATCCCTTGCGGATATATTTGAAACACTGGCTAATAACCGGGTTGAATACATGCGCAATGGTAAGTGGAACTCACTGTTCACTGACCAGGCTTTTTTGCTGCGCAATATTCACCTGGTTGTGTCCTATACCATTCCCATTCCGAAAGGGCTTACCGCTGCTGATGTGGCAGACGATGATATAGATCGTCTGGTGCGTACCCGTGAGGCAACCATTGGTACGTTGCGTTCGGCAAAAATTTACGCTCAATCAATGTCGCCTGAGCTGTTCATTAACATCATGAACGGCCTGCTGAATCCATCTAAATCACCACAGCCGCGCCTCTATTACGATGACAACAATCTGATAAGCAGTCAGGTTGTTGATGATGACACGATGGCCTTATTCGACTCAGGTGCATCGAGCCTTATTCATAAGGACGAGGCCTTTTCGATTCTGCCTTATCACGTTCGCCAGTTTCCGCAGACCTGGCCGGGATTCAAGAACGGTAATTTGATCGGCAGCTTCACGAACAACATTTTGCGCATTCCATGCCCGTTCATTGCAACACTGACGGTAAATGCACCCGACCAGGTATCTGCAAAAGGTAAGGTTACACGGAAGTCCGTTCGGGCTACGCAAATGGCAGATTCCCCGATGGCCAAATATGTCCCTCAGTGGAAAGACCGCAAAGTAGACTGGGACTACACCGCGAAAAAGGTAGACAACGGCAACAAGCTAATGGACGCCTTTTATCAAATCGTGCTGTTCACGCCCCAAGGCCGCGAGCAGGAGTGCGAGCAGGCTTTGAAGTCAGTGTATGAGTCAATGGGCTGGGTGCTGTCGAAAAGCCGTTACACGCCCATTCATTCGTTCCTGGGCGCGTTGCCGATGGGCCTGTGTCAGGAGTCAAAGCGAGCTTTACAGATTTTTGGCCACTTCAGCACACGTCTTTCCTGGACGTGTACCAACATTGCCCCTTGGATCGGAGAATGGAAGGGCACACAGACCCCGATGATGATGTTCAACGGTCGCCGTGGCCAGATCACTTACTTTGATCCGTTCGACAACGACAAGGGCAACTACAACATGAGCTGTAGCGCGACTTCCGGTTCTGGTAAGTCGTTTTTTACTCAAGAGTGGGTTTTCAGTTGTCTCGGTTATGGCGGTCGCGCTTTTATCATTGATGCCGGTCACTCATACAAAAACCTTTGTAAGTTGCTGAAGGGCACTTATTTGGAATTCGGCAATGATGACTTACGGATCTGCCTGAATCCGTTCAGTTCGATCGGTGATGATGACCCGAAATACTTCAAAGAGCAGTTACCTCTTTTGAAGATGCTGATTGCACAAATGGCCTCACCTGAGCGGCCATTGTCTGCAAAACAGCGTGCGGTACTCGAAAAAGCCATCATGCGTACCTGGGAGAAGTACGGCAGTAAAGCGACTATCAGCAGCGTAGTAGACGTTCTGCTTTCTGATAACACGGATGATGGCCCGATGCACGCAACTGCGAAAGACCTGGCGGTAATGCTGCATTCCTACACCAAGGACGGCATGTATGCCGATTACTTTGAAGGTGAATCCAACGTCAACCTGGACAATCCGTTCGTGGTGTTGGAGCTGGATGCACTGAATACGATGCCCGATCTTCAGTCGGTGGTGCTGTTAATCCTGATGATGCGAATTACCCAGGTAATGTACCTGAGCGGCAATAAGAAACAGCGAAAGCTGTGCATTATTGACGAAGCCTGGCGATTGCTTGGCCGTGGTCGGGCAGGTGAATTCATCGAGGAAGGCTATCGCGTTGCCCGTAAGCATGGCGGTTCGTTCATGACGATTACCCAAAAAATCAGCGACTACTACGCTTCGGAAACCGCGAAGGCCGCGTATGCAAACTCCGACTTCAAGGTTTATTTGCGTCAAGATCCGGGCGAACTGGCAGAAGCTGAGGCAAAAGGCCATGTGAGCAACAGCAGCGGCAAAGTGGACGTTATCAAGTCATTGGAAACCATTCAGGGGAAATACTCTGAGCTGGCCATTGACTCACCAAACGGGTTGGCAGCATTGCGATTCACTGTAGATCCAGTGACAGAAAAATTGTACTCAACGAAGGCCGAGGAAGTTGATTACATCCGGGAAGCGGAAGCCAGGGGCATTCATATTTTCGATGCCGTTCAGGAGCTGATTAGAAGAAGCGGAAGCCGTTAAGGTTCCACAGACACTTGATGCTCAGGGCCGCTCTATGCCGCGCCCTGTAAACCCAGGCAGGCCCGGAAAACGAGTCGAACAGACTTTGCTAGTTCGTCACGTTTTACGGGCTTGTTTTTTTATGAATCAAAGTATAGTATTTTGATTCCTCATTATGATATAGTTTGAAATATGAAAAACATAATAGTCTCGTTGATTTGTGGTTTGTTGGGGGCAATGGCTTTTACCGTTGCCAATAACTATCTATACGCCAGGCCGATAGCGGTGGTGAAGCTGGATGAAATCATTGCTACACACCTGAAGGAGTATGGCGAAAAAGAGTTGAGTGATGACGAACGTAAGCAGGTTAGCGAGTCGTTTGCACGTTCACTTGACCAGGTGATTAAGCGCATTGGTGATGAGCAGCGTGTGACCCTTTTGGTGGCCCCGGCAGTTGTCTCTGATGTGCCTGACTACACCGAGTACGTAAAGGTTGAAGTTGGGAGAGCGATGAATGGCAAGTAAAGAAATTACGCCAGCTGAGCAACAACGGCGACAACGGTTCAGAAAGAACCTGTTTCGCTGGTTGTGTGGTGTGGGGTTTGTCTTTTTGTTGGGTTTGGGAGCTTCGCCATTCGTGAAGGTCGGGTTTAACGGCACCGACAGCGTTGACGGTTATGTATTCCTGATTGTGAAGGATGCAACGCCGAAAAAAGGGGAGCTTGTCGCGTTCTGGCCACCAGAAAATGATTTTTACCAGAACATTTGGTTCGTCAAATACATGAAAGGTGGGGCCGGTGATGAAGTTGTTCGCAAGGGGCAGGCCTTTTATATCAATGGTGAATACATTGGTGACGCAAAGACAGAATCAAAAAGCGGCGTTGCTTTGCAGCCGAGCAAAAGCGGCGTGATACCTCAAGGATATTACTTTGTTTGGACTCCACATGCAGACAGTTTTGACAGTCGTTATGAACAGATCGGTTGGATACCTAAGAGCAGCGTCATTGGTCGCGCTTATCGCATCCTGTAATGCGACAGCGAAAGACCTTGGTGTGATTGGTAACACTTATCCGGTCATTGAGCGTGACCTGATAGAAGTCATTCATGAGCGTATTCAGCAAAAGACCGAATCGGGTGAGCTGGACGCCCTTCACCAGGGGATGACTGATCGCTCGAAAGAATATGCCAGGCGACCGCCTGGCGTTGCTTTGCCACGCGCCCAGGAATACCGGGCAATCGAGGTGAACCCGTTGTACACCCTTGAGAAGGACATTACCGATGCTGATGGCAAGATCCTCTTCAAGGCTGGTACTAAGGTGAACCCTCTTGAAGTGAAGCCTTTGACGAAAACGCTTTGCTTTATTGATGGGGATGACCCGGAGCAGGTGACATGGCTTGAAACCTATTGCGGGAAGGATGCAAGAAATAAACTGATCTTGGTGAACGGTGATTATCTGGCTGTCACGGAAAAAACAGGAATGCGTCTTTATTTCGACCAGCGTGGATACCTGGTTGAGCGTTTCGGTATCAAGGCGGTACCGGCAGTGATCAGACAAAGCGGGAAGGTGTTATATGTTGAAGAATTTCCAGTTAAGTAGCCTGGCGCTGGTCTTATTGCTGGCCGTTGGATTTTCCGGCAAGGCTTCTGCCGTAGCTTGTGGTGGCCGATTTCCTAACCCGGTAACGGATATTTGTTGGTTGTGCCTGTTCCCTATCAATATTGGCACTATCAAGTTGACCATGCCAGGCCAGGTGGATAACCACGATGTTCCACCGCCGCTGTTGTGCACCTGTCCCGCCCCGCCGCCGATCTTTGTTCGTTTGGGTGTGGGTGTCAGTTACTGGGAGCCAGCACGAGTTGCCGAAGTGGTTAGAACCCCTATGTGCTCGCCTACCTTGAACGGGGCCGTATTGGGCACCTTGCCAGTTCCAGCGGGCACGAATCACGAAGGCGATGGAGAACAGGGGAACGCTTTCTATCACGTTCACTGGTTCCAGTACCCGGTGCTGTCCTGGTTAGGTATGGCGATTACCCAGGGTGCTTGCATGGTCAATGAAACATTCGATATGTCCTATCTCTCAGAACTTGATCCACTTTGGGATGATGATGAGTTGTCGTTTGTATTGAATCCGGAAGCTATTTTGTTCGCTAACCCGGTCGCGCAAGCGGCTTGTGTGGCTGACAGTATTTCCGCCTCAACCACGATGTTTGGCCTGGATACTCTTTTCTGGTGTTCTGGTTCCCAAGGTTCGGTGTATCCGCTTGATGGCAGCCATGCCAGTCACGTTGGTGGTGTCGATAGTTCGCTGGCGATTGTTCACAAACATATTTTCAAAATGCACCGTCAGTTTCTTGCTCAGGACACGTCTACCTTAGCGGCCATGTGCGGCAACATCCCTCAGCCGATCATGCGGAAAAACCAGTACAAGCAACAGATGATGTATCCGATCCCGCAAAACGTGCTGGGGCTTGGGTTTGGTGTGCCTTCTGCCGTATGGGCAGCGGGAAGAGAGTTCCCTTACAAAGGTGAGGACTTCAGTTATTTGATTTGGAGAAAACGTACATGCTGCGCGTTCTGATTGCCGTAATAGGCCTTTTGCCCATGCTGGGCCATGCAGAGACACCCAAGTATAAAGAACCCGATAAAGCGGCTGTGGAGCAGCAAAAAAGTGCCATTGATGATGCAATGAAGCAGGCTGACACAATCATGCAGGACGGTACGCTCGACAAGCTGTTAAGCCAGGAACGGGGGAAGCTGAACAGCATTCCTCAGAACATGCAGGGGCTGAATATCCAGATGCCGGAGTTCCTGGAAAAAGAACGTGATGATCGTTACCTGGCAAAAGCGCTGGCAGCTGGAAAATCCATTGACGAAGCGAACGCTTCACCAATGGAAGCCAAGTATCCGATTGTCCTGGTAAGCCTTTCGATGCCAGAAAGCCAGATCAAAGAGCTGATTGCGGAGGCTTACCAGATTGGAGCCGCGATTGCCGTTCGTGGCCTGATTGATGACGACTTTCAAAAGACCTTGATGAAGCTGAAGCAACTGGCCGGTGAGAAAGATGGTGGTGTCTTGATTGATCCAACACTTTTCAGACGTTTTGAGGCGACAGCGGTACCCACATTCGTTCTACCACTAGAGCCATTGCAACAATGCACAGACCAAGGTTGCCCGACCCCTCGGCATGTCAAAGCCACAGGTTCAGCGACCTTCCAGTATTTTCTGGATCTGGTTGCGCGTACCGGCGATGACAATGAGAAGAATGAAGCTAAGGCTTGGTTAGCCAAGTATGGAGACTGAGAAAATGAAAAGGGGCGGTTTATTTTTAACAGCACTGGTTGGCCTGAGCTTAGTCTCAGGCCTTGTTGTGGCAGGTAATACTAACCAAGCCAATAGCGATGGTAAGCAATTCGCAGACAGCCTTAATAACGCCAAGGTCAAAGACCTGGGTAAGAATGTTGATCCGACCACGGTGCCCAACTATCAGGGCGCTAATGTACCGGAAACCAGCTATTACAATTCAGGGCTGAACATTGAGAACCAGGCACAGACCGAAGCGGCTAGTAACCCGACCGCTCAATATATCAATAATGCCAGGACAAACCGGCCTCAGATCACCATAGATACTCAAACTGACCCGCTGTTTATGCGTCACGAAGAGATTACGAATAAGGCGCATGGTTTATCTGAAACATACTCCGGTTGTGTCGATCTGCCGGTGGGCACTCAGGATGTAACTAAGTATGAGGATAAGACGTGTAATGTGACCGGGCACCAGGACACAATTAATTTTTCTTGTACACGGAACCTTGATGTTTCGTGTTCAAACGCAGATGCCGGGCTTCCTGATCCGTTTCAGGATAGTGACTTTACAACGTCAGGCGATGCAGGAATGTCTTGGGGTTCCAGTGGCCACACTTTCTGGTATGGCAATGGTAGTTCAAATAACCGTCATGGGGATTGCGCATGGTATGAAAATACCATTCGATTTTATGTGTCGGATGTTAATACCGTCCCTGAATTCGTATTGGAGCAGGTTAAGTACGATGACTGGATGTTTGTTTGGGTGAATGGCCACGCTGGTTTTCAAGGTGTTGGTGGTTCAACTTATGCTGGTTTTGATTTGGGTTGGAAATTCCCAGGCACATATAAGTGCGAGCAGAAAGGCATTAGAACTTTCAATATCAACGTAGATGCAAAGCCAAAACTAAAAACAGGATGGAACACCATCTTTATCCGTCACCTTGTCGGTGGTGGTGGTAATGCTTATCTGAAATTCCGCATTCGTCGCGTGAAGGGCTGCAATCAAACTTCTTCTTATTCTTATGTTTGCCCGACAGGTGAAACGCACACCAAAGGGACGCTTCTCAGTTCAACCTGTACAAGCGGTGCACAAACCCGTTATATCAAGGGGTTTCCAGTTTATAGAAGTTGCTGGCAATGGCAGCAGAATTACACCCGTAAAAGTGATCCTTATTTCGTAAAGGATGCCATGTGCGGCCAGTTGGAGGCTCAGGGATGTGGCCAAAAGAGTGCCGTTTGTACCAGTCATAATGGCACTTTCTGCGAGAACCAAATAATTACCTATAGCTGTCCGTTCCAGACAGCGGCGCGAAGTGTATCTATGTGCGGTAGTCAGCTGGTTTGCCCGGATGGAAACTGCACCTCTGAGTTTGGCCAGACCTATCAACCGGCGACAGAGGATTTTAAAAAAGCTGCAACCGGGTTGGCCGTTGCCAGTGAAATAGCCAAGGAACTTGACCAGGATAATCTGACCATTTTTACCGGCGATGACAAGGCCTGTAGCAAAGCCACCGCAGGCTTTTCAAATTGCTGTAAGGACAGTGGGTGGGGTACCGATGTTGGTTTGGCCAGCTGTAGCACGGAAGAAAAGGAACTGGGCCTGATGAAAGAGGCAAGCCGTGTTCATTACGTGGGCAACTACTGTAGTCAGGATTCAATTTTCGGCTGTTTGAGCAGGAAGTATGTGTACTGTACTTATCCATCCAAACTGTCGCGAATCATTATCGAGCAGGGTAAATCACAGCTGGGCCAGAGCTTCGGTTCTGCAAAAAATCCTGATTGTCGTGGCTTTACCTTGCAAGAGCTGGAATCACTGAATTTCGATTCTATGGATTTATCCGAGTTCTATTCGGACGTAATGAGTAATGCGGCAAATGGTTCAACACCTAATTCAAACGGTGTTGCTCAGGATATTCAGGACAAACTGAAGGCCCGCTATCCGCAGATTGATGGAGGAAACTGATGCGCGTATTAAGCACGTTGTTATTGTTGGTGGCATCGTTCTCTGCCCTGGCTGCATCACAGGGCAGGGAGGGCGATCAGGCTTCATTTAAGCCTGTGGCGGAGCAATCAACTACAAAACCAAAGACATACTACGGCGACCGTGAAAGAGGCTGGTTCTGGTATGAAGATCCGGTTGAAGTGGAAGAAGAAGAGCAGAAAAAACCTGAACCCGTAGCCGGAGCAGCAGCACCGGCAGCGCCGGTATTATCGCCCAGGGAAATTCTGAAAAAACAGGGTGAACAGTGGGAGGATGCTTTGGCCACGGCCATTCTGAACCCGACCAAAGAAAACTATCAGCGTTACCTGGCTATGACCACGCAGATCCAGCAGCAGTCACAGGACTTTGCTACGGGCTTCAAGCAGGCCATTTGGGTAACACCTGAGTACGACTACACCTTGCAGAAACCGCGCACTACACAAGCCATTGTTGCCCAGAATGACCAAGAATTGCGTTTGAAGGAAAGCGAGTTATACCGGCTTTCACAAGAGAATGGTCTTATTTTCTTCTTCAGAAGCGATTGCCCTTACTGTCACCGTTTCGCGCCGGTGCTCAAGCGGTTTTCTGAAAAGTACGGATTCACGATTATCCCAGTTTCTCTTGATGGTGGTGGATTGCCTGAATACCCCTATCCCAAGCGTAACTACGATATGGGCCGCAAGTTGAATGTGAGTGTTGTTCCAGCACTCTTCATGGTGAATCCAGACACTAACACTGTATCGACCGTTGGCTACGGGTATGCCGATTGGTCAAAACTGATTACTAAGGTTCTTTTTGCTGCCCAGCAGCTGGAAGGCACTGCAACATTGAAAGTAGGGGATGTTCGATGAAACGATCACTTTTCAAAGCTACGGCTTTAACCTTGGCAATATCTTTCCCGGCTTCGGTGTTGGCAGATACGGCATCGAAAGTGGATAGCTGGTTCAACAACATGAACTACCACACGGTAACGGCCCCTGGCGTTTATGAAGGTCAGTCAGCCCGATTTGCCACCCTTGGGGGCATATCGGCACGGGCACCGATTACCCAGCCGTTCAATTTTGTCAGCGTACAGACCCCGAAATTCAGTGCCGGTTGTGGTGGTATCGACTTCTATGCCGGGGGGTTCTCTGCCATCGACGCGAACCAGTTTATTGATAACCTTCGGGCCATCGGTCAAAACGCTCAGTCCCTGGCGTTTATGCTGGCCATTCAGATTGTATCTCCACAGCTTTCCGGCGTTATGGAAGACATTCAGACGTGGGCCAACAAGTATCTGAACATGAACATGGATTCGTGTGAAGCTGCAAGCAAGCTGGTTGGCGGGGCGCTTCAGTACCTGGACGAAGAAAAGGCAAACTGTATCACTACTCGCCAAAACGATTATGGCGAGGATTTCTCAACCGCTTCCTTCGCCTGTACAACGGGCGGTAGCCGTAAATCAACAACAGGTTCCGATGGTGAGAAGAACAAAACCGACTTCGTGAAAGGCAATCTTGCTTGGTACGTGCTCATGCAAGATCCGTTTTTCCAGGCTGATACCGAGTTTGCTGAAGTGGTGTTGAACATCATTGGTTCGGTGATTATCTCAGACGTACCAGGTGCATCTGACACGCCTGTAGACATTCGCATTATTGAGCCAGCAATCAAGGACACCATTGAGAAAGAGCGGTTCGACAATATTTATACTGCGTTGCTCTATGGCAACAATGCGACAGACCAGCTACGCATTTATCGTTGCAACGGAGCCACCTCAGATCCGAACAGCTGTACTACCATGACCAACAGCCTTCAGACGATTAACCCGTCCTGGACAGGGCTTTATACCAAGGTCGAGCAGTTGCTTCAGAGCATCATTAACAAGATCCAGTCTGATAGCGCCCTGACACTTCAGGAACGTGGTTTGATTGGTTCAACCAACGTGCCGATTTACCGCTTCCTGTCGGCTTCTACAACGTACTTCCCGCGTGGTACCGACATTGCAAAAATTTCGCAGGAGTACACCACACTGATCGCCCACGATATTTTGTTGCGGTCGCTGGATGCCGTCATTCAGAAGGTGGAGCAACGCAGCTCAACCCTGAAGAAAGGGATGGCCGAAGCCAAACGTATCAAAGAGTTCCGGGAGGAACTGGAAGATGTTATGCGCGGCCTGGCAAAAAAACGTAAAGACAATGAATATACCGCCGAACAGCTGATTACCATGCAGGAACGCATTTTTAAGTATGAAAAAGCGTTATTGCCTAAGCTGGGCGGTGAAATTGTGACTGCTGCCATGTGGGGTAAATAAGCAATGAACTGGGAAGTTATCGCCTATGGCAGTGGCGATATGCTGAGAATGATATTCACAGCTATCGCTTCGATATTTGGTAACGCGGATTACAAAGCTGCAATGCAGACAGCCGGTATGCTGGGCTTTGTTACCGTGCTTTTTAAAGCGGCCTTTGACCGAAATGTGTTCAACAATTTTCGGTGGTTTATCGGCACGATTGTTCTGATCATGGTTGTTTTGGTACCCAAAACAACAGTGATTGTGAATGACCGGATTACGCCTGCAAACAGTGCTGTCGTAAATAATGTACCGATTGGCCTGGCGGCAACGGCAAGTTTCTTCTCGTTTACTGGCGACTGGTTGGCCCGGTCATTTGAGACAGTGTTCTCGATGCCCAACGAGGTCAAATACACCACAACCGGGCTTCTGTTCCCTCATAAGCTGTATGAGGCAACACGGAAGCTGAGCTTCCCTGATGACCGGACGACAAATAACTTCACAGAGTTTTTTGCGTCTTGTGTGGTTGTTGATGGAATTGGTCATAATCGCTTTACCTGGCGCGAGGTTATGGAGTCAGCAAACCTGGTGAATTTCTTTGATACCAGGGTTGCGGCGAACGCGGCCAGTTTTAAGTACACGGCCAGTTCTGGTGCTGAATCCATACTTCCATGTCGTTCTGGTTTCACAAACACACTGAAGCCTGACATGCTGGCCCTTTACACCAATGTCATAAAGTACGGGGTGCAGGGGGATTTAATCAGCCGGTTTGACAGTGCAGCTAATGCGGCTACCAGAATGCAGACAGATATGCAGAACGCTATGAATTTCATGACCGGCGTGAGCATTTCACCGCAACAGTTTGTGACTCAGCAGGCCATTATCAATGCGATGGCAACGGGTACGCATAAGCTGTCCCAACAAACCAATGCTTCAGAGTTCAACCAGTATATTGTCAGTGGCGCGGAGCTTCACCGCCTGACAACATACCAGGCATTAGGTGATATTGCGTCTGAAAAACTGCCATTACTTCGGACGATTTTTGAAGCCATTATTTATGCGATTTTCCCTATTATTGTTCTCATGGCCATCGTGCTACCGGCAAAGGTTCCTTTGGCCTATATCACGGCATTGGTGTGGATCAATTTATGGGCACCGATGTACGCCATTTTGCATTTCATTATGTCGTACTACTCCCAGGCCTCAATGACTGAGTTGGCAGCACTTTACGGCAACGGTTTTTCCGTTTTCGCCAATGCAGAAATGGCGAAGTTTAATTCCGATGTGGTAGCAACCACCGGGTACCTGGCAACGGCCTTGCCGATGCTGGCCTGGATGTTGGTGTCCAAGTCCGGGGCAATGGCGGCATCGTTCGCGGGTCGCGTTATGCAAGGTTATGACCAGTCAGTTGAAAAAGGTGCGAACGAAGCCGTTGACGGCCAAGGTCAACGGCTGGGAACCAAGTGGGAACAAACCGGATCTGGCAATATCCAGAACAGTAACCTCATGG
>JAESIW010000125.1:0-14914 GCA_016802295.1 Brachionus rotundiformis
AGTAACAATTTAAAACACATCAATTGTCGTCCATACACAACATGGTTTAGTGATCATTCGGCTTTGTTCAGCGAATTTGAATTTTAAAAATATACCAATTTTTTTTTGTTATTATTTTTAAATATTTTATAAATTAATATTTTAGATTTTCAATTAATTTTAATAAATTATTAAAAAGATTAAATATTTTAAAAGCTTTAATTTTAATTATCTATTTTTCATATAATTTAAAAAGTGTATATCAAACTCGTTTAAACGAAATATTGTATTTAAAAACAAAAAAGAAACTGCACATTAATTTTTTAAAATTTATTATAATTTTAATTAATTTTTTTTTATACAAAATTCGTTTTTTAGGCACATTCACATTCGTGACAGGAGTTTAAATTTTAATAAAATTTATTTTGCCTAGATTTTACCGTTGAAAAAAAATCAAGGATCATTAACAATTGTTCCTGTTTGGCCTTTAGGCAAAATATTTTTCAAACATTTATATACATCATCTGATGTATTTTTTTATGCTGATTTCGAATTTACACTTAAATTTTATGTAGGTCGTTTTGTTTTCGCAATAAACGACTTTTTTCGGTCAAAATCGGCGCTATTTCCGCAAGGGAGTGGCCGATTGACTCCAAATATGGCAGGCTGCGTTCTCACCACTCAAATATTATCTGTACAAAATTTCAGCTCTCTAGCTAATTCCGTTCGTCCATTTTGACCTGTCAACGGACAGACGGACGGACGGACGGACGGACAGACACCACAAACTTAATACCTAGATTTTTTATTTAGATGTTATTTTTAAGTATTTTGGTAAAATCTAGGCAACCCTAAACCCCTAAACCCCACCTAAACCCTAAACCCTTAACCCGAAAATTTTTTTATTCTTGTCCGAGTTAAACTCGGACGGATGAAAGTATTTTTTAGAAGGGTCCAATTTGCTGGACTCTTGGATATTTTTATAAGAATTGTCAGTGGTCAAGTCTTCTTCGGCACTGTAGTCCAGTATAGACTTGACGCCATATTTCATAATTTTTTCAACATTTTGCCTTATATCATTCTGGTCTTCGCCGGCCACAAAGTGACCATAGAAGGTCATTCGCATGAGCTGTGAGAACAGGCGCTTGCCAAGAAGCTTTCTCGACAGGCTAAGAAGAGTTTTAATCGCTTAGAAAAACATTTTCTCAATGCAGATACAATTTTAACAAATAGCCAAAAAGAAATTGTAGAAAAAATAAAAAAATGGATTCAAGGCCATAAACTGAGTATAGTCGGTTTACACTCTGATGCTGTAGCCAGTATTGTACTAAATTTGAGTAGTCAAGGTTTGAATGAAGAGGAATTAATGACAAAAGCATACGAAACCATTCTTCAATGTGCCACAAACAAAACAAAACTATTTAAATAACAAAACTATTTAAATATTTAAAAATATTTTTGTCTAAAAGAAATGTTTAGGCAAAAACAAATGGTCATTCAAGTCTTGTTCAAATATCATCATTCTGCAAATCAACTATAATTAATCTAAATCTAGAATTAAATGTTAACTTTGTTGAAGTTTGCTTGCTACAATCGTTTGATACTCAAAATCAATTTGTCACAAAATTGAACCAATTCTACATTCTACATTATAGTAAAATCTGATAAAAATATGCATGTGGTTCTAATGGTTTAATGCAAAAAGAAAACAATAATTTTGCTACTTTTCAGCATGCTCAAAAAGTTTATTTTAAGCGAAATATTACACCAAGGCTTGGAAAATGATGATGAAATAATGGAAATAGATGGTTCAACTAAATTTTCCATTTCTTCTCTATAAAAATAACTCTCTCACAAAGCATGTTCACTAATCAGAGACACTAATCTCGTACCATTGCCAGAATCTATATTCAATAGCCTTTGTGATAACAAAGAATTTGTTCAAATTATCACCAAGCGTTTGATCAATTTACAAAATGATAAAGAAAAAAATTTCATGGTAAATAATACATCTTCTTTGCTGGGTAATATTTGCCACAATATTACAGAAAATTTAACTTTTAGACGTTCATGCGAGGCTTATTTGTTAATTAGATTATTGGCATTTGTTCTAAGTAAAATTGACGTATACTCAAATTTGGATGTACTATTAGACTCATTGAACAATCAAAACTGGAGGTCTAATCTATAGTTGCAAATATTTGAAAATGAGGCCCTGTTGAAAATTCACTATTCGGACATATTCGGAGATCTTTTTAAATATTCACTAGAAATATTCAATCAATTATCATATGATTTTAATTCAAAATATTTTAGATAAAATGTTGATTTTAAAAGTATAGAGAGTATTAATCTTATACATAAGTTTATTATTCATTGTGATACAATATTTAGCAGTCAACTACCACATTTATCTTTAAAAGATTATTTAAGCTCATTTTATCTGGACATAATAGACAATTTATGCTTAGATAATTTGTTTGGAAGAAAACCAGAAAATGATTGTATTAAATGTATTTTAGAAATTTTGACAAGCAATAAAATTGACAATTCATTCGAGCTTAATTTCATGCATAAATCTCTTATAATTCAAATATTCAAAGTAAATGAAGAAAATTGGCGTGATATTGATACAACAATGATTTTAGTCCAACTTAAATAATAATATTCGACAAGTGAAATGGTATTTTAAGTAAAAAAGCTAAAAGTGTAAGATAATGGACAAATGGGTTACATAGAGCTCATCCAGGCTTTGACATAAGTTTTGCTTGCTCATTAAACCAAGAAGATTCGAAGACTAGGGTCAAGAGTCACTTGACTTCAAAAATATGACTTTACCAAGCGAGAAATAATTTATTAAACCTTTGACTATTTAATAAGTTTATTTAAATTATTAGATTTATTTATAACAATAGATAATTTAATTTTTTAACAATTTTTCTATTAAATTCTTTTCTCTATCAAATTATTATATTTAAAAATTTTTTAAATTTTAGCTCCCCCGCGGCCATCAATTCGGCCAACATCAACTTTCGGGTGTCAAGTGGCCGCAAGTGACGGTGCCCAACACAAATAAAAAATATGTTTCAGTTTAATTTTATAAAATAAATTTTGGCAAAGAAATGATATTCTTTTGCATTTGTTGATATTAAAAAAGATTAATCAAAAAAAATTTTAATTGATTTTAAAAATTTATTATTTTTTAGACTTAACTTTCAAAAAATGAATACTAATATTAATCGACATTGGAAAATCTAAAGAATAGTGAAAAAGACTTTTCTGAATTCGTCAATGATTCTTTTAACCAATTTCTCCAGTTCTATAATAACAAGGTAATTATTTCAAATTTTTTAAACTATTGTAAAAAGCAAAAATTTTAGGAGCACTATACAATATATAAATTTAAATCTCCAAATAATTCTAATCAATTAAACTGCGCAACTATTTTTGTAAAGGATAAAATAAAAAAAGCAATCGAAGAATATAATGGAGAAGCTGAAAAAATGGATACAGCTATTATTATTTCGAAAGAAAAATTTCTCAAAGAGACATTGCTTCCAGTTCCGCCCAAGCTTGAGCGAAAAATTGACCAAATAACCGATAAATTTAACTACACTCATGATATGGATGTAATGAGAAAGAAAATTAAAAAATCAATAGGTAAATAATTTTTAGAATATATTGATAAAGTTTTCATTGCTTTTTTATTTTAATATTTAGTTTTTATTTTTTTAGATGGAATAGGCTACAAAGAAAATCAAATGGATCTCGAGAAATATGGATGTTTATACTCACAAATATTTCTAAAAAATAAGGTAAAACTTTAAATTATCTCTGATTAAATAATTATTCTTGTCATTTAGAATCACTTTAATTTCGTAATTTCAAGGCACAAAAAAAAAGATGATCCAAAAATAAAGATGACAAGACTGGTAATAACCCATAAAAACGACGATCTTTTCGAAACTTTTCAAGGCGTTGACTCTGATGAAAAAGAATCAAAAAAAGAAATGTATTTAGATTTTTTGCAAAACACGAAACTTCCACTACCCGAAAATTTAAATACAGTAAGTAAGACTTAAAAGATCAAAAAATTAATTAATAAATTATTCTTTTCAGAAATAAATTTTATTTTAAATAATCAAAAAAATAGTGAAAACATCGTTGAACTTCTTAGAGGTAAGAATATTTTTAAACTGCTTTTCAAGATAAAAATTTAAATAAAAAAAAAAGATCTATTACGATCCTTTATGGGTATGGGCTGGTGATATGCTTCCATCAAAGAAAAAAAGAGAAGATGGAGAACCTGACTGTAGGGCTTTAATAAAAGAATGCATAAACAACAAAACAAATAGAATCAAAAAAAAATGTCTTGAATGGCTGGAAAAAAATGAGTTTGTTATACAAGAAAGTGAAGATGAATTAGAACAATAGAATATAAAAAAAATTAAGAAATAAATTTTAAAAACAAATAATTTTTTTTAATTTGTGTCAAATTTGGAAATTAAATACCAGAAACTCAATATTAAAAATCTTCAAAATTTTGAAATTCTTTGATTATTCGAAATTAAATTTTTAGATTTTTTTTAAATTTTAAAATTTTTTAAGATTTAAATTAATTATTATTTAAGAGGAAATAACGGTTACATTCATTTTCTTTATATTGATAATACAAGAAAAAAATATTTTTTTTAAAAATTAAATTTTTAGATATAAAATTATCCTTCAATCTTTAAAAATGCGACCTGTTGTTCATTTCAGTGATGAAAAAAAGCTTTTTGAATCTATTTTGAAATACATGATTGATAATGAATTGTCTGATTTGACTGGTGGGAGTCGATCCCAGAATAACCATTTTCGTTTGATTACTTCTTTTTATTCTGACCACATTGATGTTGTAAACGCAGCCAATTCTCTGTATACTAGATGGAATAGGAAAGATTTAGCTCTTAAATCAAAAGTCCTTGATGCCTTTAACTAGCCGAGCCAAAAGTTTAAATGATATTTACTTTAAACAACCATCTTTCATTATCAGTTTTACTAAAGATCAATGGTCAAAACTCAAACTTTTTATAACGGGATCTCTAAGACCAAAATTTAACTCAGCCGTAAATGAAATTTTTCATAAAGAATTTAGCAAACATGGCATAGAATGTTTGTTTCGTTTAAAAACGAATTATTTTTCAGTTTGTAAAAAATATTACCCTGGTAAATTGTTTTGGAATGGTATTTTCAAGGCAAAAATTGCTTAAAGTGTATGAAAGCCAAAATTAATAAAAAACCAAATTCAGACGAGTCGGTTCCTATTTTTTTTGAAAATGATGGTCCCCAGTGCTATTCTTTGAAACAAGTTGCATCAATAAAGAAAAGAATCTGTGGAACTGAGCGAAAACAGCTTCAATATGAAATTTTTTCGAAAGGAACAAGTAATTTCTGGAATGAAGCAATATTTAATGGTAATTTTGAATTAGTTATGTAAAGATAATTTATTAGAAATATTTTCAAGGAGAAAAAGCGAAATTAAATATTAGTTACGAAAATATTCGCAAAATGAGCAGTCAACATAGACATAGATTCCAGTTAGAAAATGATCTGAGAATTGATTCCGACGCTGCAAAAAATATATTCGACAAGCTTTTACCATCAACAGAATTAAGAAGATTAAAAGGTTATATACAAGAGATAAACTCAAATCCTTTTGGATCTATTCTAATTTCAGAGCTTCAGGTAAATTAATTAGCCGAAGTTTTAAAAATTCAATATTTAATTAAGGTTAAAATATGGAGTCTAGTTAATAATCTTAATTCAGTTTGGTATTTTGATGCCACAGGAAACATAATGCCAAAATTAAGAAATCAATGCGAAATTCTTCTGTTCTCAATTGTGGCTCATGATCTGAAAAAAAGAAAATTATTCCTATTGCTGACTTTCTTTCAAGCGGAAAAGATTCAATTACAATAAATAGCTATTTAACAAAGGTGATTGAAAGATTTATGTTATATTCATTTTTTAGTGCACCAAAAGTAATTGTAACAGACTATTCCTGGGCAAATTTACACGCCTTGTGCCGCTCATTGAATAATCTTGAGATAATAGATTATCTTAATCTAACCTCTTAATCTTAATCTTAATCTTAATCTAAAATATAAAGATGAAGTCTATGTTACGAGTCTAGCAGCACTTTCAATGAATCAAACGGAATTAAACATTGATTCATTCATTGATATACAACTATTTGAAAAAACAGACAATAAAAATTGTGAGACAAAAAGCAATAAAATTTTTTTTATAAAAAACAACATTGTAAACTTTCACAGAGATTCCCCTTTCACCGAATATTTTGGAACTTTTCTTCAAAAAAATAACTCGCCAGAAAATTTCGAAAATAAATATGAAATAAATAATTATTATTTCCCAAAACTTTTTGATATAATATAGAATCAACTTCATATTGTGCCTTTCTGGTCGGCTCTCTTACTTAACCAATATGATATAAAAGCCAATAGACTATCGAATAATATAGTAGAAAGATGGTTCGGTTATTTTAAGAATAAGATTCTCGGAATAAATAAGAGAGTACGCAACTGTAGACTTTTTTACTTAAACGAGATAGCAACACCACTTTATTTTTTCGTAAATGAGAGATATAAGAATTACGAGGACAACTTTAACTTGACGATGCAAGGATATAAAAAAAAATAAATTTGAACAAACAAGTAAAGCATCAAAAGAAGGTTACTCGTTTAAAACTACAAAAAAAAACTCAAGCAGATTATTACAAACCTGGATATTCTTTTCTTCAAAATGAGACTGAAAGTATAACTCAGGAGATAAAAAAACTTCAAATGAATGAATTAGAAAACTGCTTTACTTTTAAAAAAAGTATATTTCAAAAATTATAAACTAGATTTAACTGTCAGATAATTTAAATAAAAATTAATTCTTAGAATCTGAAATTGATGATGTAGAAATGCTTGATGCACATTATTCTAGTCCAGAAATGGCAGATCATACAAATTTAAACCCCATTATTGAACCAAAAGAAGTAGACTTCAGTTTTGACATGATATTTTACTACAAAATTGATGATATTCTGATAACTAAGAATGATGTAAGAAGTCTTCTTAACAATAACTGGCTGACTGACACTGTGATTATTTTAACTTTTCAAAAATCTTTACTTAATTATTTTTAAGATCCTTGAGGCTTATGGAAGAATTGTTTCCCAAAAATCAAAAAAAAAATTTCTTTACTTTCTTCTTTTCATTCAACAGAAATTAGTTATAATGGATTTGATAAATGTGGAAAAAAATTACCCGTAAGTAAAAATTAATTTTTTTGATCATCTAATAGTCTTAATAAAGGTTGACAAGTATGAATATATAGTTGGATTCGTAAATCAAAATGGTAATCATTCGAGCTTAATATGTATCAATTTAAAAAATTTTAATTTTGTTTATCTTGATCCTTTGGGCGAAAAAGAGGATATTAAAGAACTTTTTTTTAAAAACTGGAGGTAAAATTCAAATATTTTTTAATTTTAAATTGTCTTTTGAATTTCTCCCAAAATTCAAAACAATTTAAATTGTAAATTTTATTTATTTCTTAAATCAAATTATTTTTAAGCAAATATTTCCAACAGAAATATAAGAAAAAATTAAAATTAAATAAAAAACTTGATCATTCAATTCAAAAGGATTCTTTCAACTGTGGAGTTTATGCTTGTTTCTTTCTAGAACAATTTATTGAAAAAAAGAAATTATATTTGGAAGATGATAAAACTGATTTATATCGTCTCAGACATAGTATAAATAGGAGTTTCAAATTTTATGGATCAAAATTATTTTGTTCTTTATGTGGATCGAATATGAATCTTGAAGATAATATTATATCTTTGCATTGTTCACATAGATTTCACAGAGAATGTAAACATTTAAATAATAGCAGTAAACATTTAATTGAATTAATTGAAATGATAAAAGAATGCCCTATTTGTTTTAAATAAAATATTAAATTTAAATTTTTATAGTTTTAATAATATATTAATCCTTTTAAAAGGATTTGATTTTAAATGAATATAAAATTAATTAAAAGAAACCAAAAAAATAAAAAATTTCAATAAGAATTAAAATTTACTTTTTCATATTTAATAAGTAATAATTACTTATAAAAGTCTTCTCTAGAATTTGTTTAATAAATGTATTAAGTTTTTATTATGTTTTAAGAAAAAAAAATTTAGATTAAACAATTTAAGCTAAAATGAGTTTTGAGAAGAAAGGAAAAAAAAGACAAACCCAAAGTTTTGATTTTAATTTTTCAAATCAAGAACGTATTTCAAAACGGTTTCAACTTGGTCTTTCTCCTGATTTTGATTCACTAATCGGAGATAAAGATCTGAATGAATTTGAAAACGAAAATGAAGATTATTCAAATACGAGTTTTTTGTTATGATATTTTACGAAAGCTTTCTGGATATACAGTTTAAGTCATTAGTATTTGCACACTATGTTAATTAAGATTCTTTATTTGACTATTTAATGTTCAATTGTCTTTTTAATAATGTATAAATTTTTGCAATAAGTTAAGATAATTTTACTATTATTTCAAAAAATTAAAAATATAAATAGAAAAAAGTATTTTCACACTTGTGTTATTTGATTTTATTTTTTAGATAAAAATAAAAAAAGTTAATATTAAATCCAATAGTACTTGTTTTTTATTAGCCTTTCCATTCTACTTGGCATTGACTCAACTAGCTTATTACAATACTCAGAAGTTATCATTTGCCAACACTTCTTCGTCATTTCAGGAAATTTTGATTTTTTTTGTGTTTTCTTTTGTGTTACCCTTTATGTCTCCACGTCCATATTCGTCCGTCACTCCTCTCTTGTTAATTTTTATTCTATCTGTGAATAAAACACGTTTCCAATCATCAACCTTTGATTCTTTAAACCGAAAGCATATCTGGCTTTTATATAAAGGCTTTTTGATAGGTGCTCTACCATTTATTTTGATTTCTCAACCATTTTCACTATTTCCTTGTCAATGTGAACTGTTGTAGATCTTGGTCGACCAGTTCGGAACTAACTTAAATAAGTTTAGGTGTTGGCAAAGCGTCTTAAAACATAACCAACTGCTGAAAAAGCTAATTTCAACTCTTCTCCGATTTGTCTTTACGAATTTACTTCATTTTCTAGAGCAATTATAGCTCTTTTAGTTGTTAAACTAGTTCTCTTGTCTTAAACATTTTTATCAAATTAATCAAAAAAAATTTTAAACTAAATAAAGTTTTTTGATTCTTTTAAGATATTTTAATAATTTTTTAATGGCATTAATATATTAAATAATAAAAATTTTAAAATATTAAGCAAAAATTTATCAAATATAAAAGGTGTGCAAATACTTTTGTCTATTTATATTTTTTTTTGAAATATAAGTAAAATTATCTACACTCATTGAAAAAATTTATACATCATTAAATAGAACATTGACAAAGTCATTTTAGAATCTTAATAAACATAGTGTGCAAATACTTTTGTCTTTAACTGTAACCACTAATAAATTTTTCTAAAGGATCGATCAATGGAAGCTATTCAAAGTTTTTCAAAAAGTTTGTTTAATGTTTTTGACTGTAAATCTTTCAATAAACAAGTGATTATTCTCAAAAGATTGAAAAATTTCTATTTCTATTTTTACAAACTTAAGACAAGACCAAAATCATCAACACCTATAGGTAATTTGAGTTTTGTTAGCCAAACAAACTTTAAATTGTCCGAAAATGATTCATTTAATGGTCAAGTCTTAGTATCAACTAATACGAATTTATAAAAGATAATAAGCAAACAAGAAGATGAGATTGAAAAGTTAAATCGAAAATTGGATGATCAAATAAGAGATTATCGTTTTTTACAAAACGATTTACTTAAATTAGAAGTAAAATTTTTATTAGATTCTAAAAAATTAAGTAAAATAAAAAAAAGAACAAATATAATGGAAAATGCGATGAAATTAAACTTTTAATGGAACGAGATGAAAAACTTGAGGAGGATATGTACCAACAAGTTCAAAATTTAAAAAATACACTGCTTGATAAGTAAACTTAAATTAATACTTGTTTACAAATTAATTTTAAAAAAAAAGAGAAAAAAAATTAAACCAATTAAAAGATGAAAAAGAAATTATTCTTTTGGGTATTGAGTCAAATAATATTCAGCTAGAAAGTGAAACAAAAAGTTCAGGCCCAAAGAAAAAATGTCAATATGATAAGAAATGCAAAGGAGAAGGGAACGTTTATCAAAAATACAAAAAGAAAAGTTGACTCAATAGTAAAGTTTAATAAAAGAAAATTTTATTCATTTTTACTTCTTTTAATTTTTAATTATCGGAATTATTCCTTGATCATGTTTTTTTTTTCAAAATCAATTTTATTCATTTCAACCATTTTGATCTGGTTAATAGATATTAAATTATGGAATATAATTGTATAACGAGTCAAATAGATTTAATAAAAAAAAAATACTGAAGTTAGGAACAATTTCATTTTGCTTAATCCAGAATTGTTTAAAAGTCCCAAAAATAAGTTCGGACTTCGACTTGACTTGAGTCTTGTGACTTTTAAACAACTCTGATTCAATCTAAACTTTAAAAAATATAACATAAAAATTGAAATATTTTTGTTTCATGTCTGGAGGTTTTTTTTTGTGTTTGCTCTTCATGTCATTAAACTTTGAATCAGAATCTGCAATTTTTGGAAGACCTTATTTCAAAACTTTAAAAAAGTCATAAAAAACATGTGAATTCTATTAAATTGAAATCTATTTTTTTGAAAAGAAACTCTTTTTTGTTGTTCGAAGACTTACAGTCAGTTAAAGCAACTGCATCTTATTTGCACGAAATTGTACTTAAAATATTCAAAAATTTAAAATTTATATTTTCAACAAAAAAAAATTTTAGATTTCTTTTTATTATTATTATTATTCAAGGTTAATCAACAGGCTAGTGCCCATGCCTCATGAGACTGATTAACACTTCATTTATTTAATTAATTATTAATAAAAAAAATACATATATTAAAAATATTAAAATAAAATTTATAAAATTGAATAGAGTTATTGATTTAATAGTTATTAGAAAAAATTTAACAATAAGCTATTTAAGTTAAACAATTCAAATTTAGAAACAAAATCTGTGTAAATTAAATTTATATTATTGAAAATTGATAGCTTAAACGTTGAAAACTTCAACATTGATCTCTTGATCACAAAGCAATTTATTAATCTTGAATAAAAATGTTCAAATGTTTTTTCTCCATTTTTTGATTTGGCCATTGGTTCAATAAGGTTATTACTGTTCCTTAAAATATAATTCAAATTTTTTGAGTCATTTTTCTTTAATTTTTCTTTAAGAATTAGCGGAGCATTGAAATAAAGTAGACATTTATAAGAAAAAGTTAGCATCCTTTCAAAAATTCGATGTTGAAATGAATAAAGACCATACTTTTCTAAAGCGTTATTTATTTCATTAAAGCTGTTTGCTTCTAGCTTAAGATTTAAAAGTTTTATGATAGAGATATAATAACTTTTAGCTAATTTATTTATTGCTTCTTTTGAAAAATAGCATAAAAGCGTAGAGCAATAGTCAAAATACGGGAGGATAAAAGTCTTAAAAAACTGTATCTTTACTGAAGTAGCAAGATAGAAAATTCTCTTGATAGAAAATAATTTCCTATTAACTTGAATTGATAAATTAGATACAAATTTGGTAAAATTAAGATTTTGATCAATTATGAATGTTAGTTTAAACAAAATTCCTCGAATGAAATTATTTATTCAAATATTTTTTTTTAAATCGAAAGATTTAAAACTTTTTTCTTTATAAGAATATCACTTTTATAGGAAAAATGAATTTTTTTGAAACTTTTATTTCAAAAACAGATACATTTATAGAACAATTGGAAGAAAAAAAAAACGAAATAGAAAAACATCACAAGAAATGTAACATTACTCGAACAGTTGAAACTGGAGTTTCAACAACTGGCGCTGGTCTTGTCATTTGGGGTTTATTACTGGAACCGTTTACGGCCGGAACTTCTCTTGTTGCCGCAACCGGTCTTGGCGTTGTTCTTGGATTAGGCGGTGGTGCGGTCAATCTGAGCACCGTCAAATTAGGACAATATTTGCAGAGCGAAACAAAATTGGCGAAAAGCTCAAGGAAAAATTCGACCAAATCGAAGCTATTTCGGGCGCTCTTGTAAGCGAGGGAATGGACGAGGATGAGGCAGCATCAAATGCAACATATTTGGTAAATTTGGCGCAATTTGGTGTTGGCTTTGAACTGCCATTCAGGAATGACGGACAATTTTTAAACACTTTGAAGCAATCACGTGACATCAAGCAAATAATGGGAGATTTAGGTGTTAAGGTGGCCAAAAAAGCAGAGGACTCTGATCAAAATTTCAAGATTTGAGATCTTTGCAAATCAATCAATTTTGAAGATAGATGAGTGATCAAATTCAAAAGCTCGAGGTCCTCTCAAACATACTTTTTACCGGAGTCAAAAAGCTCAACGGACATATGTCCAGTCAAAGTGAGAGTGCATTTGTGGGTATTGACGTCCCATATTTTAATGGTTTTATCATCCTATCCACTTGCAAGTGTGTTTTGGTCCAAAAGCTGGTAACACTCGACCAAATATTTATGTTCAGTCAAAGTGTGAATGCATTTGTGAAAATTGAGGTCCCATTTCCTAATGGTTTCATCGAAACTCCCTCTTGCAAGTGTGTTTTGGTCCAAAAGCTGTAGACATGTAACCGAATTTGTATGTCCAGTCAAAGTGTGAGTGCATTTGTGGGTATTGAGGTTCCATATTTTAATGGTGTTATCAGCACTCCCACTAGCTAGTAATTTTTCATTTAGAAATTCAAAACCTAAAAAAAATAAATAACGTCCGCAAGGACAAGAATTTTAAAGCGGCATTTTACTTTGATCTTTAATTTGATATGTATTATGAAATTTCAGCCATTGTTCATATACAATTTGTTCATAGGTCTTAAATACCATCTTTTTTCAGATTTTTTCAAATTCTTTCTTAAATTATACTTATAAAATGATATCTTTTTATATTGTTATTTTTATTTTAATTTCTATGACAACCTTAAATTTCAATTTTTATCTTTTGAAAAAAAATGTTGATATTAAACTTATTATTTTCTAAATTATTATCGACTTTATTTTTCAAATTTTATCGCTTATTTTATTATTAATCTAAATAGATTATAACATTTAATTCCAATTTATTATCAAAAAAAAATAAATCTTTTTGTTGAAACTTATCTTTGTTTCATTGTGTTTTTAATGCATATATGAAAATACTCTCAAATTTGAATTTATATTTTTTTTTTATTTTTATTTTTAGAATTGAAAAAAAAATAGTTCTCGGAATTCTTTTTTAAACTTTTAAATTAAAATTTTTCTTAAATGCTTTTGTGAGAAATACAAAATAAATTTAGATTAGTTTTCACTTTATATCCGGATTTGGCACTAGACCAATTCCTGATTTAGTTACCTATCTGAATAAACAAGTCTGTCAGACTAGAGTTTATCAAAAAAACCATCAATCAGAATAAAATATTGAAGAATCTTTTTTTTTATAAAATAAGGACTGATTTTATCTACTTTTTATGAATCAAATTTATACACTAAAAAAAAATATATATATCCCAACAAAAAATAAACTCTTATTTTAATAACTTTTATGTTCAAACTAGGACCTTCTTGAAAATTAAAACTGACTTTTAAACCGGTTCAAGATTTCTAGTCGGTTTGAAACTCGGTTCAAGCCGGTTTAAGTCGATTTTGAAAATAAAAATTAAAAAAGAAATTGTTGTGGTTAAACCAGTCGCTGAAAAAGTTTGTTCAGATGCAACACTTGTAAGGCTTATACTTAAATAACATATCGAGATTTTGACAAAAAATAGGATGGATCAATTAATTAGCTGTTCATATACAATTTGTTCATAGGTCTTAAATACCATCTTTTTCAGATTTTTTCAAATTCTTTCTTAAATTATACTTATAAAATGATATCTTTTTATATCGGGATAACAAAATAAATTTAAAAAAATTTTTTTCAAGCAGTTTTTTTAACTTATCTTTAAAAATAATACTAGTCGTTCTTTTGAATTACCAATCTTTAAAAGATTTTCACCGATTGTTCCTATCAATAGCCATTTTCAAATATCTCAGACAGCTGGTGATCATCTCAACTTTATCAAATATGGTTGTGTTGAAATTAAAATGCATTATTTGGAAAATGAAATTCCTGAATGTTGCAAATACTTGTAAATTATTTAAATTTTTAAAATTGACTTAAAAATTAACACATAAAATTTCTTAAAATAAATTATAATCAATAATTTTCTAGGGCGCTACTTGTTTTTTTAAACTTTTTCATTGAAACAGCCGTCCCGGTCTGATAAATAAAAAATGTTGAAATACCGCAGAGGTAACTGCATAAGAAAAAGCGAATAAAGAAAAATATTATAGAATTTTTATAAAAAAGAATCCTATTTCCGATTTTGAAACGTCAAGTGCAGTTTCAGATTATTTAAAAAAGCCTCGCGTTGAAAATTCTAATGATTTTGATCCAATACAATTGTGGTTTCGTTCAAACTTTAAAATCCTAAGACTGATTGCAGAAGATTCATATTGAGTCGATTTCATGTATTCCACTGACATTTCAAAAACATAATTTATTACTGATATGTTTTGTTTTGAGAATATTATTGGATATTTTAGTGTCCTATCGAAAAGCATAATGAATCTAATTGATTGATTGATAATTGATAACAGCTAATTAATTGATCCATCCTATTTTTTGTCAAAATCTCGATATGTTATTTAAGTATAAGCCTTACAAGTGTTGCATCTGAACAAAC